>WUAT03198023.1:0-11680 GCA_010015005.3 Ulmus americana | reverse complement strand
TTATATATCACATATCATACACCATGAACTTAACATAATCATGGTTCATTAAGGACATACATGTTCGGGGTTTCACACGCAAAGTGTTTTAAGATACTTGAAATTGCTTTACATGAAAGCTGCGAGTAAGGTCAAAGTCATATTTGATCCAAATATTTTGGAAACTTGCTTAGAAATTCTCAAATTTCATATGACGTAACATAATGTAATAGATTTGGTGTCAATAATTATTGTGTAACAGTATCTTATTCATGCGAAAATAAATTACAATATTGTTCATACATAAATAGATTATGATATTGTGTATGTTTGAATTAACCTCTTCTTAGCAGGAATTTTGGCTTGACTTCACTTGGTGAAGGATGAAAGTGGTTTTAAGATACTTAAAATTGCTTTACAGTGACGTTGTGTGTAAGGTAAAAATCATATTGTTAGAATTTGTGCCATAGGATTAGATGCATTTGATGTATTCATAACATTCTGATTACGTAATAAAGGATTTTATTTTGTGGTTATTAAATTGTGTCTTATTTATGTTCATTTGTTGATTGTTCTAAACTATATAATGAAAATCTTGAGTTGGACATATGAGAAGTTCATATGTGAAAAGATCCAATGACAAGGATATAGTTTAAATACATGATCCACAATCAATGGAATAAAGTTGGACGCTTTATTCTCATTAAAATTGTTACGAGTCTATATCTCATTGAGGAAATACCTTGTCTTGACTATCGGAGTTAGTCTCCTAGATAGATTCATTGTTGTATGTCCTAATGATGAATGTGTATTGTGTCGGGCCTAAAGTAAAATTGATTTAACATATCCGTTTGACTTAATCAATTTACTTTAATAATCAAAGGCATGTATTGCATCTTAATCTTGAAATGCAATTACGAATTTATGTTTGCGACTTATGTCTTTAGATATACTATGGATGCAACCTCTACAATAGTAGGTTAATTACTCTTGTATGTTGGAGGCATGACTTATAAATGATAAAGCGTGATTCATAGATATATAATTCATGACTCAACTTAAAGTTAAGGTTATCATCTTTAAGAAATCATTCGGGTTAATGGAAATTAAATGAGCTTAGTCGTTTGAGCATGTGTTGTTCAAACAGTATTATGTTTATTTGATAGACATGTTTTTTTGTTATTGAATGATTGAACTTAAGAAAAAATGATCGATGAGATTAACAGACTAGATCTCGAGTCGATGGATAACACATGTGAATAATACATGAATGATTGATTGTGGACAAAATATAATAATAGTTATTTTGTAATTACGAATATGATCAAGAGTTCAGCTTCAAGTTTTTAGTGAAGTAACTCCGAAGATTATTGGAGCTTGATTATATATGTTCAGCAAGTCCCTTTGCTAGCTCAAATAATATCAGCTAATACTTAGAATGGTAGTCCTAGGTTAATCAGGCAACCACATGGGTTAACCGAATGATTGAATGAACAAATGCTTAAGGAATTTGTCTCTGGCGAGTTCTGAACGCCCGAACATACGGAAACATATATGCGTACAAAAATCAGGTGCCTAGCCTAATCTCCTGCTTCATATTAATGATTTATTTCTATTTTTAATACATATGATTTTAATATAATAATGTATATTTGAATAGAGAATATCTTTATGAAATAATTGGTTCAAATATTTGGATTTGAACTATAGATCTTGTTGGGAAATATTTTATTTAAATATATTATCTTAGATTAAATAAATTTATTTAATTTAGATATTTTCCTATATGGAAATATTTAATTAAATATGAAAAAATTATAGTGAAATCTGAGAAAGAGTTTTCTATATAATATATCTATTAGTAATATATTAAATACATATGAAAGAGAGAATAATATAATTCTTATTAGAGATAACAATTAAGGTAGAAAAAAATTGGAGATCCTGTAGTTTGCATTGAACTATTAGATCTAGAGTGATTTTTCATCTGAGAATTATTTGGAGAGCCTTGTAGAATCCATTAGAGGTGTGCTCACGCTCACGTTGGTTGGTGGCTTGAGAATAATAGAGAAGACTAGTTGGTTGAGGAGCTTCTAAAGGCTATATGTACTACAAGAGTTAATTGATCTTTATATAACTTATTGTACTTAGCAACATGAGTTTGGATAATTTGTTTTATGTTTTAAAATAATTTTTTAAAATATCATATTTTGTTGCGTTTTATTTCCAACAATTTATCCTTAACAAGCTATGTGTGATGAACTAGATATTTGTGATTAAGATGAAGATAATAAAGAACATGGTCAATGGTGAAGATTATATAGATGAACATTCAATGTATCATGTTCATCCCTGACAAGTTATGGGTTATGAGCTATATGGTTAAGATGAACATGTTGATGATCAAGATCAAATGATGAAGATGATATAGATGAACATTCCACGTGTCATGATCAATACTACTAACTTATGTAGGATGAGATAGATAGTTGTGATGAAGATGTTGATGAGCAAGATCAAGATCAAATAGTGAAGATGATATAAATGAACATTCTATGTGTCATGATCAATGCTACTAACATATGTATAATGAGATCGATGGTTGTGATGAAGATATTGATGATCAAGATTAAGATCATATTGTGAAGATGACATAGATGAACATTTCATGTGTCATTATCAACACTACTAACTTATTTATGATGAATTAGATGGTTGTGATGAAGATGTTGATGATCAAGATCAAGTTCAATTGTGAAGATAGTATAGATAAACATTCGATGTGTCATAATCAACACTAATAACTTATGTGTGATGAGATAGGTGATTGTGATTAAGATGAAGATGATAAAGAATAAGATCAAAAGTGAATATGATATAGATGAATAATCGATATATCATGTTCATCCCTAACAAGTTACGTGTCATGAGCTATATGGTTATGATGAACATGTTGATGATCAAGATCAAGATCAAAGGGTAAAGATGATATATATGAATATTCATGTGTCACGTTCATCCTTAACAAGTTATGTGTGACGAACTAGATGGTTGTGATGAAGATGTTGATGATCAAGATCAAGATCAACGGTAAAGATGATAGAGATACACAATCGATGTGTCATGATCAACACTACTAACTTATGTGTGATAAGCTAGATGGTTGTGATTAAGATGAAGATGATAAAGAACAAAATCAACTGTGAATATGATATAGATGAACATTCGATGAATCACGTTCATCTCTAACAAGTTACATGTCATGATCTATATAGTTGTGATGAACATGTTCATGATCAAGATCAAGATTAAACAATAAAAATGACATAAATGATTATTCGATGTGTGTCAACAACATCTTTTTTTTTTTTTTTTTTGGGCATTTTCCATCTTTTTTTTTTTTTGGATAATTTTTTATGCCAAATTTATTTCATTGTATCATTGGAGATGCTCTATACTGCCAATTCATAATGTAAAAGATAAAAGGCAAACCAATTGATTGAACAACCAATCACATTTATTATATAACTTGGAATTGAACAATGAATTTATTGATATTTTCACTTATCCATGATATCACACTTAACTAAGTTTTTGGCTTTACATATTCCAATAAAATTAAATATTACTACGAACGTGCACATATAAACATTCTCTTTTATTAACATTATGATAAGGCATTTTTGGCTAATCTAAGTTTTTGGTTTTATATCTTACAATAACATTATCCTTTATAAACATAAGGTTTGGATTGGGGGTTGGGCATAAAAGCATTCTCCATTATAATATGAAAATAACAAGATTCAATCTTGTATTTTATTGTGTTGATTTTTGTTCGTAGTAGATATGGCGACAAGCATGCTTTGCGATATGCCAACTAATTTTGTTTTAATATTCTCCTTCACTAATCTTGAATATGTTATACATTTTAAGGATGTTAATAAATTTTATTATAGTTATATCACTACTCTTCTGAAAAATCCTAAGTTTGTGACGAAGCGCTTTAAGAATTTCAACAACGATGATATTGTTTTATGCAATCCTGGTTGTGGAATTCTTGTCAACGAGAATGGCATGGTTGAAGTAATGTTTGAGCTGCCTATCAAAATGACATCGATATGTTATCATTGTAATGGTCTTATTTACATAGATGATCAGAAACTCATGGAAACATATTTTGTTAATCTTGTTATAAAAAATAAAAAAAATGCATAGGCTTCCACAACCAAAGATGCATGATAAGATTTTAGTCGGAGAGATGAAATTGGGATACAATTCAAGAGCCATCAACTTCAAATTAATAAGGTTTGGGAATGTTGTTGATCAAAGATTGAGAAAAGAGATATATAGTTTGAGTAATTATGTGGCTTGGAGAAGATAGCTGCCCCAATTCCCTTGAAGCACTACCGTAAAGTTTACAATTGATCTTTGCGATGGTATTTTTTTACTGGTCATTTATGGTATGAAAAAACACTTTCATACTATATTTTAATATGTATGATGAAGAGTTTTATACCCTATCATTATCGGAAAATTTTTAAGATGGACCATTTGTGTTTTGAATGGTTCATTCATCTTGATTTCTTATCCGTTATTCGAATTCTTGGATTTAGTCATTGAAGTTTGGATATTGAATTAATTAATTAAAGTCGGTTGACCTAGGAAAAAAAACATCATTATAGATTATGTGCTGAAAAAAATCTCAGTTAGTATCCAAAATATATTAAAATCATAAATAATAATAATAAAAAGGAGAATCTTACTAGCAGCCATTAATTAGTGAAAAATGATCCAAAATTGCCACCGTCATGGATAGTTGTCAGAATGGAAGTATTTGACCCATTAATTATTGTTGGATTTTGACATATAATAACTTGTTGAAAAAAAAAAAAAAAAAAAAACTTTCCAAAGCCACCAAAATCAATTGAAATAAACGCTTGTAGTGATCACTTGCACCGTCGAAAATTGTGACGACAAAGTCATGCGCTAATAACTTATAGCGATGCATGTAGACACTAAAAATGTTTATTTGGGTTGATTTTGGTAGCTCTAGAAATCACGTTCTCTTATCTTACAACAAGCTATTGTATGTTAAAATACAATAACAATAAATGGGTTACATATTATTATTTATGACAACTATTCATTTATGGGGATCAATTTGGTACATTTTTCACATAGTCAAAAGAAAACCAAAAAACAAAAAGAAATAGAAATTAAATCAAACATGAGAAAACCCAAATGACAAGTAAAAAACATTTCAGCAAATATATATAAGGTTTTTTAAAAATAAAATAAAATAAAATAAGAAAAACAACATCCTGAGCTATGAAACAGACAAAGGCGACTTAAAATATCATAATGGAAGTCTACCTAAACGGCGTGGGTAATCTTGTGACTTTCTTTAGTTGTAAATAAATGTAGCCAGTGGGAAATTAGAAACCCTAGCTAGGGTTAAATGAAGAGCCCTAAAACAGAGAAGAATTGAGTGAGTCAGATATCTTGAAGCCACCTGGCAAATTCTTGAAGCATATTTACATGATTGATGGTCCCAAGAATGCCATGTCCTAACTTTATTCTTCCATACCACACCCCGTTGGCATCCACCACCAAATTTAAAATCATACGAAATCAAGGGTCCTACTACTCAAATCATCCTATGGACAAAATCATGGCAACTTAACAGTTAACATCACCCTCTTTAAGAAATGACCCTTGTGTTTTATAAAGATTTTGAGAAATAGCCCACATTTTGAAAACTTATATTTAACCTTTTTTCTTACCCTCCGTAAGCCTATATCATCACATATAGAGTTTATTGTATCAACGGTTTATAATCTTTTAGGCTTTAAGCATTTTTGTTTTTTAGTTTCATCCCTAAATTCATAAATAAACAAAAAAAAAAAAATGTGTTTTCGTTCTTCAAGTTGTCAAAAATTTAGTTTCTCATGTATTTCAAATTTAGTATATTCATAAAGGTATTTGAGGAAAAATTGTCTATGTTAATAATAAGATTAATTTCTATTAAATTTATTAATTTTTATTGTAATAATAAGCTTGTTGATTTTAAAATTTGATAAAAATAAAATATTAACCGATGAAATTTCTTTCTATATATCTTTTTGAGAATATCACAAGTGAGAGTTTGTAAAATTAACAAATAAAATAAAATTTTATCTGCTAAAAGATATATATATATAAAATAACATTAATTTCGTTATTAATTCTAAAACCATATGTGATAACAAATGAGACTAATAGGGTGAGTCTCACAGTCTTGTATAAAAGAACATGATTCAACAAAAATACTTCATAATATTCAAGCACTCTTAACCAAAAAGGGTTAGAAACCTAAATTTTGAAAAAAGTTGAATTATTGGTTGATAGGCTCCAATCTTTTTGTGTATCCACTTTATCTTATTTTAGTTATTTGAATACTGCATTAAGTTACATACTGTGTTTTTTTTTATCTTTTATGTTTTCACTATTCGAATAATGATTTAGATTATGACAAAAAAAAAAAACTAGTTTTGATTCATAATTTAAATTATGAAAAGAATATCAACTCAGTTTATTTTTGCTGTTTTTATAGTTCGAATATCTATTTGACGTATGAAAAAAATTATGTTCAAATCACGAAAAGAAAATGCTAAAAAATAAAGAATGATCTCACCTAAGTTTCTTAAAACAGAGAGAAGGAAAAGACCATGGAGCAATAAACCCAAAACAAAAGCACCACCCGATGCCCAAACAAAAGGTTCCAGCTTTCATAAGTTTGCTAAGCTGGCACCAGCTTTGCCTTTGGCTCCTCCAGTAATTGCTCACGCGTCCCTTCCCACCTCCATACCCCATTACCCCTTCTTTTAAGTCTCCTTCCTTCCTATATAAAGCTCACTCTAAAACCCTCTTTCCCTCACCTCAAAAACATTCAAAAATCTCTCAATTTCTCTCTCTAGTTTCTTATCTCTCTCTCTCTCTCTCTCTTTCCAAAATGGGATTTCCAAATGGGTTTTCCATGTTTGTGTGGTTTGGCTTAGTGATGAGCTCTTTCATTGCTAGCTCTGTTTCTGGTAACTTTTACCAAGATTTTGATTTAACATGGGGTGACAATAGAGCCAGGATATTTAAGGGAGGTCAGCTTCTTTCTTTGTCTCTGGACAAAGTTTCTGGCTCTGGATTTAAATCCAAGAGAGAGTATATGTTTGGGCGAATCGATATGCAGCTCAAGCTTGTTGCTGGAAACTCTGCTGGAACAGTCACTGCCTACTATGTTCGTCCCCTAAACACTTCTAAATTATAATCTTTCTCGTTTTTATTTACATGATTTTTTGAAACCAATCCATTTTTATCTTTCCAGTTTTTTTTTTTTTTTGGTTCAAACACACTGTTTTTGTTTAGAATTATTGAAGCAAAGCATGAAAAAAGTGAAAGTTGAACAAAAGAGTATGAAATAGTCACTGTAGATTCACGAGTGAGCAAAAGGGTACGTCAAAGAATAAAGTAAATTTGTTCATGTTGAAAAACTTGTTTCTAACTATTCCCATGTCGAATTTCAATTATTATTTTTATTCTAATAGTTGAATTTTTAAATCACGTGAGACCCCACAAAAAAAAGGAAAGAAACTTGTGAAACTGTTCATGCTTTGTCTTCCAATTTTGTTACACGGGATAGTTGCGGGTTTTCTTGCCAACTTTGAAACAAAGATGCCTTTTTTTTTTGTCTTGCTTGATATATTATTACTTTAGCCAAGACTAAATATGATTCATATGATATATATATAAAAAACTAAACTCTTGTAATTTGATTTGCAGCTATCTTCTCAAGGACCTACTCATGATGAAATTGACTTTGAGTTCTTGGGAAACCTTACTGGTGATCCTTACATATTACACACAAATGTTTTTACTCAAGGCAAAGGAAACAGAGAGCAACAATTCTATCTCTGGTTTGACCCAACAAGAAACTTCCACACTTATTCCATCATCTGGAAACCCCAGCACATCATGTAAGATTCATATTTTGCTATTTCCTTTCTGGGTTTTGCTTGGTTTCTAGTTTTTTCAACACAAAATCTGATTTTGGGTTGTTTTTGTTTTGGCAGCTTCTTGGTTGACAATACCCCAATTAGAGTGTTCAAAAATGCTGAGAGACTTGGTGTTCCTTTCCCCAAAAGCCAACCAATGAGAATCTACTCCAGCCTTTGGAATGCTGATGATTGGGCCACAAGAGGGGGTTTGGTTAAAACTGATTGGTCAAAAGCACCCTTTACAGCTTATTACAGAAACTTCAATGTTATAGATTTCAAATCAAAAAACTCCTTTGCTGATTCTACTTGGCAAATCAATGGCCTTGATGCTCCTGGCAGAAGAAGACTCAGATGGGTTCAGAAGTATTTCATGATATATAACTATTGTAATGATCTTAAGCGTTTCCCTCAAGGCTTTCCTCCTGAGTGTAGACAATCTAGGTTTCTCTAAGAACTTGATATGAGTCTTTAATGGTGGAGTTTGATGGGATATTATTGTAATATATAGTGATGTTTGGTGGAGATTCTTTGCTTATCTTGTTCTATGTAAAAAAGGATGGGTTTTGGGTTAGTTTTGGTTTTGGGGATGTCAAAATAAATGAAATTCGTTCTTCATGAAATAAAATTTGTTTTGTTTTGGATTTCTCTGCTTATTATTATCTTTTGTTTGTTCCACTTTTATTTACTTTTGTTATAAAAGAATATATGAGTAGAAGAAACATATATTTGGTAAGTTTACCCATGCAAATCCAATGCAAACAAAGACAAAGTCCACACCAATTTATATATTTTGATGATATACTTCTTTGTGCTGCTAAAATTTGAACCTGACAAAAGCAGTTCATAAATAAATAAAAAATTAATAATAAAAATCATTTTTGTTTGGAGGAAAATCCCAAATACTTTATTTATTTTTAAAAGAAATTGTTGTTGAAGAAAATCCCAAATTCTTTGGCAAGGTAACGACAATGATGGTCCCAGTTACAGAAACGAGGCAAATTTCATTTAATACCACACTTTCTCTTGTATTGAAGAAGGTCTGTTCTCAATTCTGGATATCTCAAAAAATCATAAATTAATGTTCTTTTTTTTTCTTCTTTCCCTTTAGTTAAGGGTTTACATTCCTAGTTTGGCACATTTTCAATGTTTGTTATTGTTTTTCTATATATTTAGTGTGGTAAGAGCAATTCCAATGTAATTATATTTTGATAAATCATTTTCTAATAAAATTTCAAAAACACTTTCAAATTTAGAGATTTTGATACTTGAATTCAAATTTGGACTCAAGTATAGAATTCTCTAAATTTGGAAGAGCAATAAATACTTTACATTTAAGTACAAAATATCATTAAATAATAAATATTAATTCTTTTTAATTACAAAAATACCATTTATAATAAATACTATACTAATTTATTTATTTTTTTTAAATTTGTAAATACATTTTTTTTTATCGAAAGCATTCATTATTTTATCAACTTTTTAATTTTAATTCCAAATAATATTTGTACATAGTAACACAATACTAAAATATTGTGTTAAATATAATATTTTTATTTTTTTAAACCAAATTTAGAATGAGAAATAACAAATGCATTGAGATGGTGTAAGTCTAGTTGTCTTATATTTGATTTAATAATTATTTACATTATAAAATTAGAAAGTTACGGATAAAAAAGAAAGTCACTGACTCATTAAACTCGAAAAGAACATACAAACAAACGAAAGCTTTTTTTTTTTTTTTTTTGACTGACCAAAACTAAATGTTTGGTATGCTGTTTAAATATACAACTACAATTTAAATATTTTTAGTATCAGTTAATAACTGGTACTTTTGAATTTAAAATTACTGTTAAATAGTGAGTCAATGAATTTAAACACTGGTACAAACAAAATTATTTTTGAATTTAAAATTTATTTCCACACTAATACTAAAAATTAAATACCACTATTTAAATTTACTACAAGTAGTTTTTCAAAAAAAAAAAAAAAAAACAACATTTTGGCAAATTTGTTGTATGCCCCACCTAAAAATTTTCATATCATATTATATTCTTTAAAACTCCTCGAAAATTCATTCTTTTTTCAATTATAACTATTATTCTATTATATCTCATGGACCTCCTTACTTTTTACATCATATTATCATCTTCTATTCTCTTATATACCTAAATCTTACCACTTTTTACATTTTAAGCACTTAAACTCTACTATCTTTTATATTATGTTATTAATATTCTCATTACCTTTTACATAAAATATTATCTTTTTCTCATATTATTTTCTTATTAAACCTCAATATCCCCACTATTTTTTATATAAAATTATTTTTTAATCTTGTGAATTCCACTTACTTTTATCAAAAAATTTAGAATCTTATTCAAAAAATTATTCTGTTCAAATTATTAAAATTCTGTTTAAATTGTGTCTCAAACAAATATCTTAACAAAATTATAAAAATATTAGTACTGTTTAATTTGCGATTTTACAATATTATAAACAGAATATTCTAAACAGAGTATTTTTTTTTTCTTCTGCTTTCTAGAAGAGTTAATTTCAATTGTAAGATCAAATTCCCAAGAGCAATTATCTTTTCAAGTGTTCTCGAATTTTTTTGTTTCCGTGCCCCTTCTAATTTTGTGTGTGGATTTGCATGTTTTCTGTTAGCAACAGAGAATAAGTTTAGTCTATAATTTTGTAGGTAGTCTGCTACATTCACACTACCAGAAACAGAGCATCTCTACTAGATTATGGACCATCTCCATTTTCTATGCATATAGAGTAAGTCAGCTCTTCCTCAACAAAATTATTTGTTTTAAGATAAACTTGAAAACAGGACAATGTTGTAGTTTGTGACATTTCTTTTATGACATATGTCGTTTGACAAGAATCATGCTTCATTAGAAAATGACATCTCCTTTGACGTATCAAATAAAACACGTAGAGGTTTAACTTGCAGGGGACGGTGGCGCGGTTCAACTTCTAAGGGGACCAAGATTGAACTAAGAGGTTGGATTTTTAATTTTTTTTTTTTCCTGTCTTCTTTTTATTATTATTTTTAAAATAATGTTTATGTAAAATGTTTTTGGAGGAAATTACATCCTATATGTTATAAAACTAGGTGCTATTTAAATATCTATAAATTCTATTATCTATATCATACACTTATATTATTAGTATTATTATTTGTCATCCTCTATTCCATATACCCTATATTATATACTCTTACTATTCAAATATATCTTCTATGTTCAAGTACCATATATGCTATTTGTTTGGACTTATCTCAACAGACTCACTAACAATTTTTTTGACTGAACCACCTAATTTGTTTTTAGGAATAATTGTATTTTGGTATCCTCTAGTTTCACAAAATCGCAAAAATTTCTCATGTTTTGAAAAATATAAAAATGAGTCCTCTTATTTGGGACAAATTGTAATTTAGTACCCTCAATTTTTTTTTACAGTAAAATAACAAAATGTCCCTTGTACTATTCTGGATAATTGTACTTTTTTTACACTATAGGTCCCTGAACTCTTCAAGTATTAGTAATTTGGTCTCAAAAATTAATTTTTTTTTAAATTTCTTTTTTTTTTTACCTTTTTTTTTCTTTTGTATTTCTTTTTCTTTTTCCTTTTTTTTTATTTTTTTTTTTTTTCGCCCAAATTATTTT
>WUAT03197912.1:0-11682 GCA_010015005.3 Ulmus americana | reverse complement strand
AAATTACTATTTCTATAATTCCAAATGTACGATTTTTCAATAATTACTACTAATTAATTATTAATTAATTACAACAAAGACAGAATAAGAGGACTCTAATTTTTTCGGGGTTTAAACTAAGATTGAGAATCAAGGTATTGTAAGCCTTCTTAAGAACCTCCATCTTCTTCTCATCATCCATAGATTCCGGAAAATATTTCTAAGTGCCAAATCGAGACCAAGATTACTTAAATTTGCTAGCATTTTCATCTTCCACAACCCAAAATCATTGGACCCATCAAACTTCTCAATTTCTACCTTAGAACTTGAACTCGACACCTTTAAGGACTTTTATCAAACACTTGGTGTGCAAACTTACAAGTTTGTATAATTAGTGACTACAACCCCTCTCCTAAGCCAAGAAATGAACCAAAGCTCTGATACCAATTTTTTGTGTTTAAACATGGTTTATCTTAGCAACCTAGCCAATAAAACTAACACCAATACCGAACAAACCAATACGAAAATTGAATAGATTTATTCAAAGCAATAATCCAAGAGAATAGATAACATGCAAGATTAAAAGAAGTAAAAGAACACAAAGTTTACCCTGGTTCAGCCCAAATTGGCCTACGTCCAGCAATGGTGGTCTTCCTTCAGATTCGAATCGGGAATTACAAGCACAAGAAAGCTTCTCAAGAGATTACACTTTCTCACAAGCACACTCAAGATTACAAGCTAGCTTCTCACAAGAAAACACTTCTCTCAAGCTCTCTTTCACTCTCTCTAGCTCTCAAATCTCATATGAAATGTTTTGACTCTTTTTCTAACATAAAACATATATAAAGCCTAATGAAAATACAAACAGATACACACTTAAAACACAGTCGGTGCGACCTCGTCGGCGGCGAGTTTCTTCTTGGCGATTCTCGCCGCGGTGAGTTTTTCCCTGGTTTTAGTATGGGAGTTCAAAACTCCACCTCGCCGGCGGCGAGATTGCTTCTCGCCGGCGGCGAGTTCACCTCCCCTGTTTTTCCCTCTTCATTTTGGTGTCCCGAAATGCCCAACATCTCAAACAACTTTGAGACATCTTCTCACAATGTTAATACTTACTATACTCGGCTCAAAATTCTTTGGGATGAACTTAAGGAGTTTCGCCCAATACCTGTTTGTCATTGTGGGGGATGAAACCATGGATGGATTACCTTCAGTAAGAATTTGTTATGCGATTCTTTATGGGTCTTAATGAGTCCTTTGGCCATGTTTGTGCTCAGATCCTTCTATTGGATCCATTTCCTCCTCTCAACAAAGTATTTTCTCTAGTTGCTCAAGAAGAATGACAAAGAAACATTGGGGTCTCCTCTTCTACCTCCTCGGAAGCTATGGTGTTTGGTTTACAGAATTTTTCTAATTCTGCCACAGCCTCTTCCAAGGCAAGACTGTGGTATCACAAGTCATACAGTAGACAAATGCTACCAGGTCCATGGTTACCCACCTGGCTATAGATCTAAGCCTAGATTTCACAATCAACAGCTGCAATCCAATAAGCCTTCTACCCAACCTCAAATGACTGTCTCTGAGGAGCCTTCACTCAATTCCTTGACTGCAAGTCAATGCCAACAGTTGATTACTCTACTTAGCTCTCAACTTGGTCACTACTCACCCAATCCAGAAGAATCTAAACAACCAACCCCATCAGTCTCCAACATTAGTGGTATATGCCTCTCCTCCAATTCCTCTTCTCTTTCTATTTCTTTTTCTTCCTGGATTTTGGATACTGGAGCAACTCATCATGTGTGTTGTTCTTTGTCTTCTTTCATTTTTTCCACTTATTTTTCCAATTCCAATGTCACTCATCCTACCGGGCAAACTGTACCAATCACTAGAATAGGTTCTGTTAAGTTGTCTGATGTTATCATTCTTCATAATGTTCTTTTTGTTCCACATTTTAGGTTTAACTTTCTTTTAGTTAGTACTCCTAACCAACACCTTTCTTGCTTAGTTAATTTTCTTCATGATTCTTGCCTTATTCAAGACCATTCCATGGGCTCTACGATTGGGATGGGTAGAAGGCTTGGCAACCTTTATCTCCTAGACTTAGCAAGCTTAGTTTCAAGCAAAAATCCTATTTATTCTTTAATTTCCAATGTTTTTTTTTCTTCAGTTGATGTATGGCATTATAGGCTAGGCCATCCCTTTTTTGTAAAACTGAACATTCTAAAGAATGAATTAAAATTGTCTGCCCCTTTTCATGATTCTAATCATTATCCTATTTGTCCTTTATCAAAACAAAATCGCTTGCCCTTTGTTTCTCACAATAATCTATCTAATCATCCATTTCAATTGATTCATTGTGATATATGGGGTCTATTCCATGTTCTTACATGAGAAGGCTACATGTTTTTCTTAACTATTGTAGATGATTGTTCTAGAGCAACTTGGGTCTATCTTCTGCGAGCTAAGTTTGATGTTAAAACTATATTACCTCAGTTTTTAGCTATGGTTCAGACTCAGTTTGGAACACTCATTCAATCTATTCACACTGATAATGCTCTTGAGTTCAACATGAATGACTTCTTCAAAAGTAAGGGTATACAACACTTTCATTCTTGTGTTGAGACACCTCAACAAAACTCAGTTGTGGAACGCAAACATTAGCACATCTTGAATGTTGCTTGGAGCTTGGTTTTTTCAATCTAATGTTCCAATATGTTATTGGGGTAGTTGTGTGTTCACTGCAATGTACTTAATCAATTGAACGCCTTCCCTTTGTTGTCTAACAAGTCTCCTTTTGAGGTGCTCTATCACAGGAAACTAGTCTATTCCCATCTCAAGGTGTTTGGATGTTTATGTTATGCATCCACACTTGTCATTCAGCGCTCTAAATTTACAGAGAGCACGAGCTGCCATTCTTCTTGGTTATCCAGCAGGGTACAAATGGTATAAATTACTTGATTTAGACACAAAGACAACCTTTATTTCATGAGATGTTGTCTTTCACGAGTCTATTTTCCCTTTACAACAGTAGAGTTTGCCTCAATCTACATCTGAAGTCTTCTCTGACAGGGTTATTCCTTGTCCAGTAGAGTCATATTCCTCTACACCAGTATCTACTTCATCTCGACCTCAAAGAAAATCCAAACCCCCTTCTCATCTTGCTGATTATCATGTTTATTTGGCTGGTCATGACACTTCCAAGTATCCTCTCTATGATTTCCTTAGTTATATAAAGCTTTCTCATAATCACAAGGCTTTTGTTCAATCAATCTCTTCTCATAAGAACCTGACCATTATCTTCAGGCTGCCAAGATACCTGAATGGACGGATGCAATGAACACTGAGTTACAAGCTTTGGAAAACAACTCTACTTGGAATCTTACCACTCTTCCTCTTGGCAAACATATAGTTGGTTGCAAGTGGGTTTACAAAATAAAATATAAGGCTGATGGTAGCATTGAGCGTCACAAAGCACATTTGGTAGCCAAGGACTGCGCTCAACAAGAAGGTATAGATTACCTAGACACTTATTCGCCAGTTGCTAAATTGGTCACTGTTAAAATGATACTTGCCTTAGCTGTTATTCTTGGTTGGATGTTAACAATGCATTTTTACATGGAGATCTATGTGAAGAGGTGTACATGACTTTGCCACCTAGTTATCATCGTGAGGGGGAGATATTTCCTGCTAACATTGTATACAGATTACATAAAATCCCTCTATGGACTCAAACAGGCTTCTAGGCAACAGTTCTCAAGATGTTTTGCTGCTTTAATTGCTTAAGGTTTTACTTAGTCCAATTCAGATCATTCCCTATTTAGTAAACAATCGGTAGGTTCCTTTATTGCTCTTTTGGTTTATGTTGATGACATAATCATTGCAAGCAATTGTGATAAGGATGTTCACAGGTTGAAAAAGTCTCTTGATGACAGATTCAAACTTAAAGATCTCGATAATCTTAAATATTTGTGGGGCTTGAAATAGCACGATCAACCAAAAGGGATTTCCATTAGCCAGAGACATTATGCTTTGCAACTCCTAGCAGATGTAGGCTATCTCGAGTGCAAACCTGTTAAAACTCCGATGGAACCCAACTTGAAATTATCTCAAGAAGAAGGTGAATTGCTTGAAGATCCTATAGTCTATAGACGTTTGATTGGCAAGCTTCTTTATCTCACTATAACAAGACCAGATTTGTCTTACTCAGTGAATCGATTAAGCCAATTCTTGTCTTGTCCAAGAAAATCACATCTCCAAGCAGCTCATCGAGTTTTGCAGTATGTGATAGGTTCTCCAGGATAGGGATTGTTTTTCCCTTCAACTAATACACTACAACTTAAAGCTTTTGCAGATGTAGACTATGAAACTTGCCTAGACACAAGGTGGTCCATCACTGGTTTTCGTGTCTCTATTGGAGACACATTGATTTCTTGGAAATCAAAGAAACAACCTACTGTGTCTAGATCCATAACAGAATCTGAGTATAGAGCAATGGCTAATGTAACTTGTGAACTAGTTTGGCTTCTTTATTTGCTCAAAGATCTTCAGATTTCTCATCCTCAACTAGCTCTTTTGCTATGTGACAATCAGGCAGTACAACACATAGCTGCTAATCTAGTTTTTCATGAGAGAACAAAACATATAGAGATTGATTGCCACTTGATTCGTGAGAAAATTTAGAATGGGATTGTAAAAACTTTGCATATTTCTTCACTACATCAGTTGGTAGATTTTCTCACACAGGCTCTTCATCCAACATAGTTTTCTTTCTTTCTCAACAAGATGGGAGTTCATGATATTCATTCTCCATCTTGAGGGGGAGTATTAGAAGATATTTTGGATTAGTTAGGATTTGGTTTTAGTCCTACTTGAACACTCTTATTTTGCTTTGCTTTCCTGCTTACCACACACAATCTTTCCTCACATGTTCTTCTTTTTTTGTTATTGATCACACAATCCATCAAGGTTGTTACAAGGGTAATGAGGTGGCAGATGAGCTGGCCATTCTAGTCCGTTCTATTGGCCTTTTTCTTGTACCCCTTTTCCTTGCTTTCCAATTCAATGAAATAGTACCTTTCATAAATTTTTTGTAATAGGGCATAAGGCAAAAATTTTAAACAAAATAAAGTAAAAATTTGAAATTTCAAAAAGACATATGTATAAATTTTTAATTTTAGGAAGGCAAACTAAAAATTTCAGCTAAATTTACATGTAAACTTTTTCTAAAAATAGAAAGCTCGTCCCTGAACTCACACCTGAAAGTAAATTATTAAAGACATCATAAAATTACAGCTCATATCACATTAAACTATATTGATGCACCTTTCTACCATTTATACCATATGATGCCACTCTTCTAATCAATAAACAATAAAAATTTCACATTCATAGTTGTAACTCTTATGAATTTAATAGTATACATTGATATCTCAATCTATATGTTTGTTGATGATGGCAAGACGTTGGACCTCATCTTCTAAATTTTGACTTTTAGACCAATGACTTATGAAATGTCTATTATAATGTATCATTTTTTGAACGGTAACAATGTATCTCATTGTTATTGTAATACTATTTTGTAAATTTGTGAACTTTATAGATATTTTTTTTGGGTTTTTGACTCAAATAATCTCGTAATATTGTCAAATGTCTCAAATAATGTGAAATTAAAAAAAAATTGATTTTGATTTATTATTATATAATTATATGGCATCTCAGAGAAAAACAATTAATTATTCGTCATAGGGGCTTTTAGGATGAAAATATGACGAAACATGTTGGAGGAAACTGCATGAAGTGTTGATTTGAAAGTATGTAAACTATACATTTTTTTTTGTTAGACTAAGGGGCGGCGATGGGTAGAATTTCTGGATAAAAAAGTAAACGAATTTTATGTTGGGGTCAAAATCTGTCAAAATAAGAAGAAGCCTAGAAAATAAGCTTCTAGGTCCAAAAAATACCAAAACTAGTCCATACAATATTATGGGCAAGGCTTAAGCAATACATGCCTAGCCAAGGCCCAATCATCTCTCCGAGTACATGCCTATTTATCTCTATTTGACTTGCCAAAGTCAGAATCCAAGTCAAAGGACCTAGGATTCTAACATTCCAGAGACCAAGTCTCCTCCACGTTAGCATAACCTACATATGAGACTTGTTCATCCGAAACTATCTCCCAAATCGTTGAGAGGCCTAACGGCTACCTCCCAAGGCCTATAAATAGGCCAAGAGGAACATCCCTAAACACTTTCATTAATGGCTTACTATTACTACACACTCTCACATACTTTCTCTTTTTGTTATCGTTTTGATAACCTGTCATGCCACCATTGCTCGACCACAGTCCTCATATGTCACATCCATTTACACCGACTATCCGGCAACTTTCATATGGACCAGAGTCACGAGACGACCGTTAAACAACATTTCCATCGAAAATCACCGTTTCCGACATGTTTTTCTTCACTTTTCCTTGATCTTATATTGCATTTCCTTTGTTTTTCATTCTTAATTTCAAACTATTTTATAACTTGAGCGTCAGAGTTGATTTGGCTAGCACCACCCCAGTGTCAAAGTTGACCTCATTCACTATTCTTTCTAGTTTCAGGTCTTCGGTTTCCTTTCAAAATGATTGTAGAATTTTACATCTACAATTTGGCACATGCCAAGGGTCCTCGGTGATAAAAAAAAATAGCCGACAGTGGATCAACTTTGACAATGGAAGAAGGGCACGGCACTCCTAATCACTGGGCTTAGAATATTGCATTGATGAATCGATGGCGAAGATAGCCAAACGAATGCGCCAACTAGAGGCAGAGAACAATGCCATACGAATTGAGAATACGGAGCTCCAGCATAGCATGGAAATCTTGACCACAAACATAGAGACAGCACATGGATTCAGAAACCTGAGATTTAGAATTCCAGTGGACCAAATGACATCACTCAAAACGATTCTCCAAATGGAACAATTACAGCCAAACAAATAAATGGGCAAAAATTTGTGCCTACAGCTAGAACCAATGATGCAACTCTTAACAACAGAAAAGAACCAACATAAGGAAGCGAAAATGTGTCAAACCAACCGACTACACCAACTCCGTCCCCAACAGAAGAACATCCAAATATATCTGATATTTCACCCCAGTTGGTGACCCACGAGGTATAACTCTAGCTCCGCCTCCAGAAGTGGAAGATATGTGTTAGGAATATGTACACCACATATCCTACTTGTTATAAGTATGGACACATATATATCTCCATATTGGTATGATATTGTCCACTTTGGGCCTAGGCCGTCATGGCTCTACTTTTGGACTTTACCCAAAATGCCTCATACCAATTGAGATATTGTCCATACTTATAAACCCATGATCTTTCCCACTTTTAGCCAATGTGGAACTTTGGTCTCACACCTAACAATCCTCCCCTCGAACAAAGGACTACTGAGCTTCCCCTAAAACGATCATTCGTTCGTCCACTCTCTACCAACTAGGATTCTCTACAACATTGCATTGCGGGCACATGCCTTACATGAAGCACTACCTATCTCGAGAGCTTGCTCTATCCAGGTCAACTCCTATTCACCGTGTTGGGGTCAGGACACGTCCATGAAGCATCCAGAGCACTCCGCCTGTCTACTAGAGCTCACCCACAGATTCCATCGTGAGCTAGCCGAGGTCCACCACTTGTGTTTGCCATTTCGAGGAATTCATCTACATGGCTAAGTCTGGGGTCTAACTTTGATACCACTGTTAGGCATATCTACACCACATATCCCACTTGTTATAAGTATGGATACACACATATCTCCACATTGGTATGATATTGTCCACTTTGGGCCTAGGCCCTCGTGGCTTTGCTTTTGGACTCTACCCAACATTCCTTATACTAATGGAAATATTGTCCATACTTATAAACCCATGATCCTCCCCACTTTTAGCTAATGTGGGACTTTAGTCGCACACCTAACAATATGATCAGGTGAATCCCAAGCATGCCAGCTCCGATTAAAAAGAGTGATGTCAATTGCTATGTGGACTTTCCATTCACTAATAATATTTCCATCGTAGAGATGCCCAAAACATTTAGCTTTCCCAACGTAAATTTGTATAATAGCACCACAGATTCGGACGACCATATCGTGCAAAACATGCAGAGAATATTCACCACCTCCATCACATACAACTTAAGAAGCCTACATGTGTAAGGGGTTCAAGTTTAGTCTCATCAGCCCAGCCTTATAATGGTATACTAACTTACCTAATAACTCTATATGTTCATTTGCCCTACTAACAGATACTTTTGCAGTCAAATGTAGAGATAGTCATCAATGCATTTTAGTACGGGCTTCACTATGACTCGGATTTATGCAAAGAACTCACTAGGTACCCATGCAAAAACTTTAAAGACGTCCTAGCCAAAGCGTGGGTACATATCAGATGGGATAAGAGCGAGCATACAAACTCTCAATGAGCCTTCCAATCATCCCAGGAGACGAGGGCCCAAGATATCTAGGCCGCAATAGCTCTTAGAAAGTGCAGAACCCCAGACCCAGATTCGAGCAGAATTATGAGCCATACCAACAAGCAAAAGTTAAAGGATCGAGATAAGACATCCGAGATGCTTGCCATCCATATGACTGAAGAGACAGAAGTCAAGAAAAACCAATAATGCCAGAGTACAATGATAGAATCAAGCCGACCGAACTAGTAGCAGTCTTGAAAAGAATAGGAGGAACTATAAAGTGGCCAGAAAAGATGAAGTCTCTGCCTAGATCAAGAGACACCAAAGGTGGTGCGATTTCCACCAAGATCATAGCTACTGCACAAAAGATTGTATCACCCTCTGCTTCAAAGTCGTAGAGCTATTAAAGCAGGGCCACCTCAAATACCTTCAGATTGAATGAGGGTAAGCAACTAGGGATGAGGAGATGAAAGGAAGACCACTATAATAACAGAAGGGGAGCCACACCACCAAACCCACCATGACCAGAACAAATGATAAATGTTATTACTAGAGGATTCAAAGTAAGCGGAGTCACTTATACCGCGGCTAAAAGGCAGAGTTGTCGTGTGGTCAACCCAGAACTATGAAAGACTTATAAAGATATCTCATGTCCTGCTCAGATAATAAGTTTCAGCTCATCAGAATCAGATCATCCATACAAACCTATATGACGACGCCCTGGTAATGTCTCTCTATGTTGAAAATTGTATGACCAAGCGGAAACTTGTGGACAATAAGTTCTCCGCAAGCATTCTATTTCTAAATGCATACATGGAATTGGGGTTCAAGAAGTTAGACATCACAAAGAAGAGTTAGTGAGATTGAGCGGAGAATCCAGAAACACCATTGGGAAATGAGCAAGTAAAGGCTATGTTTTTGCATGTATTCCAATGAGGATTGTTTTTGAGATAAAATGAAGATTGTGTTTGCATGCTCTTATAAATGGTTATAAAAGAAATTGATGATGCATATAATGAGTTTAATAGCATAGAGTAAATAAAATGGACATGCAAAGGGTTATCCACGGAGCTTAAGATTTATGCCGGTGGCTTTAAAAACTACAAGATATTCAATTGTAGAATTCAACCTGTACAATTTGGCGCCCACCTGGGGCCTCGGGAATACATCGTCTACAACTGACCTTTTGCCATGGTAGAGAACTCAGACACTCCTTCTTTTGCTCCAAACTTTATAGCCCAGATCACCGCACTCACCGCCCAAGTCCAAAATCACGCCAACAAATTAATGGCTCTTGAGGACGAGAACACGACTCTATGCCATGAGAATCGCAATCTCTCGAAACGTCTCTATGCTATGGAGACCACTCCTCATCTAGAACTATGGTTCCAAGTTCTGGTCTCTAATATGCAGCCACTGGTAACTCCCGAACTTGGGAACTCTTCATCACAACCTTCAGGCAATAGCGGATCACCAGCGATACGGAATATCAGCCCGCTAGTCACGTCCGAATCTCCACCGCTTATCACCAGTTCCACGGTCAACATGGCCTTACTACATGTCATGTTCGCCGGGCTGAATGTATTAAATGATGCACCTCATCAGAATCTATGGTCAGCCATCCCACCTACTCTTGGGCCTGCACTAGGGTCTGATCTTTGGGCCCCAGTCTATAATACTCTCCCAATGATGACTGGTCTGATCTACCAGCCAGCACCTCCTATTTCAACCATTAACTAGCCTCTACATGTGACATTAGGGACTAGAGCGATGCCTCTACCCACGAATAGCATAGATCTCTTCTCTTCACCTAGCACTCCGCTAGAGCAAGCGACGGCCAAGAAGTTCGCTAAAATGGAGGCCATGATTCAAAGCATCCCTGGGGTCCCAACTTCACTCAAGAAGAACCTTCCACATAGCTATACAGACTCACCGTTCGTAGACTTCATCGCCTTGGTTGAAATGCCCAAGAAGTTCTCATTTCCAAACATGAAGATGCATGATGGCACAATTGATCCCACAGATCATATCGCATCCTACAAGCAGAGCATGTTCACGGCTGCCATACCACGAGAGTAATGTGAGGCATGTATGTGCAAGAGTTTTGGCTCTAGCCTTTAGGGTCTGGCCCTACAGTGGTATACCAACCTTCCAAATAACTCCATCTCCTCCTTTGCTCATCTCATGGACACCTTCATGGAGCAATTTGCAAGTAGCAAGAAACTAGAAAAACTATTTGGTGGCCTCTACCACGTCCAGTAGAAGTGTGGAGAATCGCTCCGTGACTACGTGGGATGCTTCAACCGAGAAAAAGTCTCCATCCTGTTCTGTAACCAGGAGACCAAAGTCGACGCTTTCTGTAAGGGACTCCTCCCTGATTGACAGCACTACAAGGACCTAACTAAGTTCAATTGCTCTACCATGGAAGATGTTTTAGCCTATGCCTAGACTAAAATAAGATGGGAAGAGGATGAGCTCCATCATGTTCGTCCTTCCTCATCCTATGATTCACGCTCCGAGGATAGGCATCCCAAGCGACCCTTCCAAGGACCCGACAGATGACCCGCATCGCGCTCCACTGAGCCATACTTTGCCATTCCACATTGTGGATCCGCACATGACCAACGTTGTCCACTCGACAGACCATCCGTTCGGTCAGGTGAGCGCACAAACTCACAAGGAAACTGCGCTGTATCCCCTAGTACAATCTCAATGTTGAGCCCGTCGAGTGTGTGGCTATCATGAAGAACATGGGTGAAAATGGTCAGATGGCCCCGAAAGAACAACAACCCAGATGCAAAGTAGGATACTACCAAGTATTGTGATTTCCATGGAGATCACGGCCAATCAACTCCTGATTGCATAGCTTTACGCTTTGAGGTTGCCAACCTCCTCAAGAAAGGACATCTCCAAGACTTGCTTTCTGACAAGGGCAAGAACACACTCGCTCAACGCGATACACGCAACAATGACCAGCCCGCATAGCCCACTCCTGAGAGAACTGTGAATGTCATCATGGGTGGCTCTGAAGTGAGTAGAATTACATACTCTGCCGCCAGGTGACATGCACGTGCTACAATTAATCTAGAGACCAGCACCTCTCCTACTCCACCAAGCACAGCCTCTAATCTTGTGATCTCATTCATTGATAATGAGGACTCTACCCTCATCAATCTTCACCACAATGCGCTTGTTATCTTGCTTTTCATTGCAAATTGAAGAATAAAGAGGATTCTAGTT
>WUAT03197801.1:0-11682 GCA_010015005.3 Ulmus americana | reverse complement strand
CATTTTTAATAATATATTACCTCTTTTCACCACCTTTTTAATAAAATATTAATCTACCACTTTTTTAATAAAATATTATCTCTCTCCACCACCTTTTAAATAAAATATTATCTCTCTCCACTACCTTTTTAATAAAATATTACATTTTTCCACCACCTAATATTATTTCTTTCTATCATATTATTATTCAATTTCATGGACCCCATCACTTTTTACAAATACTCTGTTTAGAATACTCTGAACCAAACATCAATCCTACTTCAAATGCTCTGTTTAGAGTACAAAACAATTGTTTCAAATACTACAAAATGCTAAACCAAATAGACTATATATATATTCACATAAAAATATCTTCTCAAAAAAGATTTACAACAAAATACGAGTTTCACGTATTACAACTCGTCTTTTCGAAAGAAAAGGTGAGCAACTTCTGCTAGCCCTCATTACATACACTAATTCATACTAAATCCAATCTTGCGTAACCTAGTTGCCATCTCGGTGTTCATCTATAACTGATTCATTTCTCTTTCTAGGTTTGCCGGTATAGTTTTGAGCAAAATGGTCGGCTCTTCCACATTTGAAGCACCTATTTGTACCTTGCATACATTCTCCATAGTGAATCCGTCCACAATTCCCACTAATTCCATCAGTTGCTATCTATTTCTTCTTGGCCTTGCCTTTCCTATACGTTTCTTTGTTGTTTCGAATCAAGCGGAGATTAGTGTAGTATGCTCTCTCAAAACATTCAGCTCTAGTGAGGGGTATTCCGCCATTGTCTTTAATTGCGCGGGTAATACATGGCTGCAAAGTCCTCCACATTTGCTGTGCTTTTTCTTCCTCATAAAGCATTGTGGTGGGCCAACAACGCTTCAGGTATTCGAGTCTTCGAGTTACCTCACGTTCTGATTTTTCTTGTTTATGGTATTCCACCCTCCATCGTAGATCCTCAATCACTACTGCTTGATTTGTGATTCTAAGCTATAAGCTCTCAATTAGAATTTCTGGACTTTCTTCATTATCATTTAGAGGCTGGTTTTTTCCTTCGTTATGGGCCATTTGTCTCCTTAATTAGTTGTACACAATTAGAATGCTTTAGCCAAACATCTAACTTATTTGAAGAAAAAAAAAAGTAACATACTTGGATAATCGGAAGCTTGCTGTGGAGCGTTCAAAGGTATAGTTGTAGGGAAACCACTCTGATATCAACTGTGGCGACCCGACTTTTTCCAAGACTTTTATTACCAAAACACAGTGAAAATCTGAGTTATTTTTTTTTATATATATTTAAAACATCTTGTTTGTATCTAAAATATACTTTTACTAAATCACTTGTAAAACTGTCATTAGGAAACTCTTGGTATGAAAACATTCGATCAAGAAAACTAACACTCATTTTCTTGCATCCTGGTAACCTCGTTTGTCACTCAACCTAAACCTCATTCTTAAAACTTTGTGAAATATAGAAATACTAATACATAAAGTTTTTAGCTATATGCTACACTTATAATTATGGAGCAGTGATGAAACACATATTAAAAATACACTTTAACATTCTCAATACTTTGTAGAAACCATATCTACGTAGCGGGTTTTTCCAATATCGACCTACCAAACCTCTCATGCCCAGCAAGTCTAATGATCCACTAGTGATCACGTTAGTGAATCACTCTAGTTACCTATAACCCGAACATAAGTCGTGAACCAATGCTCAGCAAGTGCAAACGTTTTATCTCACAGAACTGTGCAGTCTACTTAGCTAGTTATATATTAAATACTGTTTATAAATTCACAACATCATATCATATCATATATGTTATCTTAGTCACATATTACACATTCTTTCACATTCACAATACATTTTCATATAATAACACATAGGGTTATGTCATTCACATGAGTTCAATGCAAATCATGAATGAACTTTTAATGCAGATTCAATACTTATAAAACTGTTAAACTTTTGAAAGCATAATATATGTAAAATATCCTTTTAATTCATTTTGAACCCCTGTGTCAGCACCGTGCGCACTACCAGAACTTGCCAAGAGGACTAGTCCCGAACGAAGTCAAAGGTCTGATACCATTATTTTTTAGTCCTTCACATATAGTGGAGGCAGTAGCTCACACCAAAAAGTTGAAGTCTACGTGAATGCCCTATGTAATGTGGAGGATTGGTACGACACAATGTTTCTAAAACTCTTTCCATTCTTAAAAAAATTTCCAATCTCAAACTTACTTTTAAAATACACATTTTTTTTCTTGTCCATAGTGGAGTAGAATCGTTCACGTCAAGACACCTTGGGAAAGCTCTTTAAAACATGTGTTTCATGTATGCATAATGATTTAATGCATGAACACTTGGAAATCATGCCAAAGCGAAGCATATTTACTATTGCAGTCATATCACATAGATACATTCAATCGTAATACATCTTGTAGTCTTACTTATTCATCCGTTCATATCATCACATCATTTACACATCTCAATAACATGTTATCACAATATCATTGCATTCTCATACATCTTTTCACATCATCACAACATTTACACATTTCAATAACATGTTATCACATCATTATCGCATTCATGCAAACATAATAGGTACACTGCTCACACTTTTAAAAACAGGGTTTGTTCCATGTTGTAGGTGAGGTTTGTACTTACCTTTTTGCTATGCTCCAAATAATCCCCTTCACCTAAAGAAACTTGGCCTAACACGCGAAGTGTACAGAATCAAAAACTATTCATCAAACCATAAAATACTCATAATCGTACTAGGATATTTTAGGGTCCCATAGTAGGATTTAGTCAGAAGATATCCTAAACTACGTGTTCTTCCCTTCTAATACTTCTATCTTGACCTTTACTAGGGCCAAATCTAGCTTCTGAGACCCCTTCATTTTGTTAAAGATGGTCGGCTGTAGGGTCAGGGCTGATACTTGTCCCATAATAAATTCTAGCTCTATCTTGTGAATATCATCTTGCAACGCTTTGGGTAAAGCTTGAATTAGCATTAAAGTCGCTTAAGACTTTTGGTTAAAAGCATCGGCAATCTTGTTAGCCTTTCCCAGGTGATAGATGATTTCAAAGTCATAATCCTTAACGAACTCTAGCCACCTCTATTGCCTCATATTCAACTCCTTTAGCGTGAATATGTATTTTAACCTCTTGTGATCCGTATAAATTTGATAGTGAGCACCATAAAGATAATGTTGCCATATCTTCAAGGCAAAAATTACAGCTGCCAATTCCATATCATGTGTTGGATAGTTCTTCTCATGCTCCTTCAATATCTCAAAGCAAAAGCTATTACCCTTATGTTTTGCATAAGGACTGCACCTAATCCCATATTTGAAGCATTACAGTATATTGTGAACCCCTCATCTTTGAATGGAAGTACTAGAATAGGTGCACTAGTAAGCCTTTGCTTTAATTCCTGGAAGCTTTACTCACACTTCTCTATCTATTCAAACTTCTTGTTCTTCTTCGTTAAAGTTGTAAGTGGTGTCGCTAGGCTCAAAAATCCCTTAACAAACCTTCCGTAGTATCTGGCCAAACCTAGAAAGCTTCGTATTTCTATAACAATTGTTGGTACCGACCACTTATTCACAGCTTATATCTTTGTTGGGTGTACGGATATCCCATCTTTCAATATCATGTGACATAGAAATTGGACACTATTCAACAAAAACTCGCACTTTGAGAATTTCGCATAAAGTTGTCGCTCCTTTAGCGTCTAGAGTGTGATCTAAAGATGTTCCTCATGTTCCTCCTGACACTCTTCGAGTAAATTAAGATGTCATCAATGAAAATAGTGACGAACTTATCTAGATAGTCCTTGAACACTTGATTCATCAGGTCTATGAAGGCAGCTGGGACATTATTTAACCCAAATGGTATTACTAAAAACTCATAATGCCCATATCTAGTGCAAAATTCCGACTTAGGAACACTCTCCTTTATTTTAAGATGGTGGTATCCATATCACAAGTCAATCTTGGAAAATACTACAACTCTCTTCAATTAATCGAATAAATCATTGATCCTAGGTAACATATACTTGTTCTTGATTGTCACCTTATTCAGATCACAGTAGTCTATACACATCTAAGGGAGCCATCCTTCTTTTTCAGGAAAAAGACCAGTGCACCCCATGTAGAGTAGCTATGGTGGGTAAAACCTTTATCAAGCAGTTCCTGAAGTTGAGCCTGAAACTCCAATTCGGTAGGTGCTATGTGATACGGTGCTTTTGAAATTGGTGTCATTTCGGGAAGCAAATCAATCTCAAACGTTATAGCTCAACCCAGTGGTAGTCCGGGTAGATCCTCTAGAAATACTTCCACAAACTCCTATACCACCAGCACATCTTCCAATCTCACTTTCTCCTTTTTAGTCATGTCTACGACGCTCACCAAATATCCCCTGCAACCGCTAGCCATCATCCTCTTCGCCTTCATAGCCGAGATACACATTTTCTGACTCTTGCACCTTTCGCTAATAAATTCAAACTGTTCTTCACCTGACAACTTAAAACTAACTATTTTGTCTCTACGGTTGATCGTCGCTTCATAATTTTCAAGGAAATCCATCCCTAGAATGACATTGTAATCAACCATCTATAGTAAGATCATATTAGCTATTAATTCCCTTCCAGCGATAACTATTGGTATTTTGCGTAACCAATAGGTAGAAAGCAAAATCTCACCAGACGATAGAGCTATTCTAAACGTCTGGCTTATTTATCTTTTTCACTACTCAAACTTTTAGCAAACATAATTGATGCAAATGAGTGGATTGCCCCAGAATCAAACAATACACATGCACACTTATTAGCAACTAGGAGCTGACTTGTCAAGACGTTGGAGTTTCTTGCTTCCATGTCGTTCATTGTATATGCATAAATCTTGGCCACAAGTTATAGAGCTTGCAATCTGCTTTGAGTGGTAACTACTTCTTCCGGATTCAGTTGCAAATTATAGAGTTGTGCCTGGGGATCGGTTATGGCTCTGCTTATCATGTGCATATGGCTTGATAAGAAAGTTCCATGCAAAATGCTCTTCCTTGCCGCATCTAAAATAGGTACCAGTTCCTATTTTGGATTCACCAGGATGAGTCCTTCTGTACTTTTGGCAAACAGCTGTAGCTGGCTACTCACTTCTACCAATTGAGACTTTTTATTTCTTGGCCCTGGAAAAGTGCCCCTTCTTTTGTTTCCGGTCCACTATTGACCACCCCTTTGGCCTTGAGTCTGATCCCCAAATTTGCTGCCTTGCCTACCTTGCTTCTTTTTGGCTTTAAACATTCTGACTCATTCTTCATTAATTTGAGCTAATCTATGCTTGGCTCAGTACAATCATTCTATGCATATTGCAACTGCGGTAGGAGAATCAGCTCCACTTTGCAAAGCTAAAACGATGTCGGGCCTAAACATGTCCAACATCCAGTGCATCCTCTATTCTTTTGTTTGGACTAAATAAGGACACAACCAAGCCAATTGCTCAAATTTTCTGACCACGTCTACCATAGTCATATTCCCCTATTTTAAGTTTAGGAACTTGGTTTGTTGGGCCTGCATAGCAATGGGATTATAGAATTTTCAGTTAAATTATGCTTTAAAATCCTCACATGTCATAGTAAAGATATCCCTCTGGGACTCTATTGATGGCCACCAGTAGTGTGCTTCATTCTTCAGCATATAAGAGGCATAAAAGAACTTCTCCTGATCATTCAGTCCCATTAAATTCCAATAGTGTGAACAAAGGATATGCATTCATTAGTATCTAATGGGTTTGCGGACTATTCAAATTATGTTTGTCTCATCCTGTAGAATCATTCATATAATGGTTCTGACCTATCTATTGGTGGCGAGGGTACTACTTTTGGCCCCCTTCCCTCTAGTCCATTCGTATGAGGTCTTGTATTTCCTAGATTCCCCGGTCCAATTATTGTCTTTGTAAATTATGGATCATAGCGCGTCATTGGTTCTTCTAGTTTATGATGGATATTAGCAAGTATAGCAGCAATGTCATTTTGTTAAAGACTAGCCCTACCTTCACCCTATCCTCTAACCGTTCTTTAATGCATGAGATTATGATTATAACAAGAAAATCCAGAGTTCTTTTCAAATTCTCAATTAATATGGTTCGCAATTAATAGTCAAAAAACTAAAACATTTGAGTAGGTCATAATCCAATTTTGTATATAAATCTATCATGCCATCATATATACATAACATCCCTTCATCTTCGAAATTGGCATAACAAAATGCGAGACACTCAAAATAGCTCATCTTTTAAAAAAACTTTTAAAACAAGTCAATAAAAGGAATAAAACATCTAAACATCGTTAAAGTTTTTCATCTAACCATCCCTCTTCTCTGGGACCTCCTTCCCAATCTATTTCTAGATCCTCATCTTCAATCCAAACTCGGGGAGGTGCAATCGTTCTCAAAGTCGAGGCAAGCGAACTCCTTAGAGGTTGTCTGACATATGTTTACCTCTGTTGCGCGTCCTAATCAGGATCCATTCCTACTCTACATGCATCACTTTAAAGCGAAGACGAGTATAGTCTACCTAATAAAAGATGGCGCATTTATGCATTAATTCTAGCACTCTCTTCTAGAACATTCTCCTTTTCTCTTCTTCTGGTAGTTCATAAGGGCTACCCTTCATGACACCATCTTGAATTGACGCACATAATCCCCCATCAATTCTTCAGCAATATGACCCCAATATTGCATGAGAGTATTAAATAGTATGTACTAAATGTTCTCTTCTTCGATAAACAACTCGTCCTTAGGGGTGAATCTGGTTAAGATCAAACCTGTGAAGTTGGGCCATACCAAGTGCAGCGAATCTATCCCGGTTGGTCTCCACCACGTCGCCATAAACACTCGAAGCTACAATACTGCTAATGGTACCCAGCTATTTACGGAGTGTCCAGAAGCTTGTATCATAGCTTGTACCTTGTTGATCCAACTTTCCACTATTTCCTTTGGAGGTGATATATCATAATTTCAGGGATTACCTTGCCGAAAAGCTACTACTCTATACACATTTTGTAAATCGTCGAATGGGCTCCAGACTCTATCCACTGGAATGTCCCTCTCTGGTGAGTCGTTGTTTGGTGGATTACCTATTTCGTTGGCCATATCTTTCTTACCTTACTGTATCGCTACTATATTTTAGTTATAACATGAATAACTTGAAAGGAAATAACTTACTTGGATTGTCAAGAGCTTGCTGCGAAGTGTTCGGGGTGTATTGGCAGGGGAATCGCTCAGATACCATCCTGTGGCGACTTGATTCTACCAAGACTTTTTAGTGAAAATCAAAGTTTTTTTAAAAAAAAAAAATTCTTAAAACATACTCATATTGAAAGTGTCTTGGTGAGATTCATTCATCACTAACTACTACCTTAAATCTTTGCGGAAATTAACATGAAATAATTTCTTAACAAAACGTTGCTATCATGTCCAAAGCCTGCTAACTAATATTTACAACCCAAGTGAATTATTACAAAACTATAAGTATTTAGACTTTATAGCATAGCAGAAATAAAATCCTAGTGATACCCAAGCCCATCCCTGAAAAACCATCATCCAACAAGTCTAACCAATCTAGCAATGAATTATGAGTGTTCCTTACCCTTGTTTCCTACAACAAAAATGAAAGATATGAGCCAAGGCTCAGCAAGTACAAATGAATTCTCACAAAATGGTGTAGTTTACTTATCATATAGCACATAATTTTACAAGTTATCAATATTCTTCAAATAAAAGGGAACGCATTGATTATGCTCAAACTAACACGCAGTAATTGCGATATAGATGATGTGTCAATCCCACGAAGAAGGCTTACAAAAGAAGAATAAAAACTTGAAACACAAAGCAAAGAATTAAATCTTGAACAAAGAAAATTAAATACAATAAAGGATAGTTTGGATCTAAAGAACTAGAACATTAGATAGAACACAAAGCATTGAATTTCACCTAAGGTTCATCTACCAATTCCTAGTTTTGATTTATTTGTTGGTTTATTTTTAATTCCTTAATTAAGCACAAAAGTGATCCATCTTATAAGATGTTTTAATAGCGACAATCCTATAAAATTGATCTAAATTGATTGATTTTAACTCACAAAGGCCGACATAAGAAAAGCGTGACTGAATTTATATTTGTTTATGAATTCAAACAATCAGTTAAACTAACTCTCACATAGATTAATTATCTTATCTCTCACATAGAATCAAACATGAAATAAACTAATTAAACATCTGTCACATGAGTAAATAATTTATTTATTGATAGGAATTGAAAATAAACACAAATTTTTATCTGTCACATAACATAAATAAAACTAAAGAAAAAGAAATATTACATCTCAGATCCACTCTATCTTTGCTAGAGACTCTAACCAAAAACCATCTTGATTAATTTTTTAAATTCCAAAGCTAGATCCCTAAATAATGTATTCTAATAGCCTATTTATAATACATGAGGTCTAGGGTAATTAGAGATATAGATATACTAGGAAAACCCTAAAAGATAGAGATAATACAAGTTTAAAATCTGAAAATTGCGTTTCGTACGGACAGTTTCGCACTGCATGCCGCGGAATGGAAAATGACAATCTAATTTGGCTGAGACATCTTCATGAAAGTTATAGATCTTTCTCTTAGATTTCTGTGGCCATGAAGAGCACCTCATTTGAACTTCGGATGAAGAAGTTATGAGCAAAATACTAAAGTATGTGCAAAGTCAAAACTTGCCCGAATTTCAGCACTTTGATTTTAACTTCTATTGAACTTCTATACTTTCAAATGTGCTCTTCAACTATGGATTGACCCGGATATATCTTGCCATCATCGATCTTCATTTATCTCTAACTTTAAGCTTATAAGACCTGAAAATGCATAAAAACAACAAATGAAACTGAACACAACATCTACGAATAATCAAGGCATTAACAAAGTGACTAAAGCCCTAATTAATCATAAATGCTTACAAATATATAGTAATAATCATGCATTTCAACTCTAATCAGGTGCTCATTATTGGGTGTTTGGGAGGCTAGCCTTTAGAGAGAGAAGTTGTCTTTAAGAGGTTAGACTTTTCATCTTCTTCCTTTTTACTTTTGCAATCATTTTTCTTTGAATGGGAATGGTGATTCTTGTTGAGAATGGGTCTAGTGATGAGGATAGTTCCTCCACTTTGATGGATTCTTTTCCAAGAAAAGATAAGGGGAAAATGATTGAATCCTCTTCAAGAAGAAAGAATGATCTAAGGTTCTTCAAATTGGGGGTGATTTTGGAGAGGTTGGGGAAGATGAAATTGATGGTGTGATAGAGGCAATTAGGAGGAGTAAGGTGGATTTGAGGCTTGGTGGAAAAAGTGAGAGGGAAAATTGGAGGACCCATGGTGAGGGTGGCTCAGGTGGTGTGATGGGATCTCAGGCCAAGCTGGGCCATGTAGGTGCCGCAGGTGCTCGGACTAGGACGAATAGGATAGATCGGGCACGGGTATCAGGCCGGCATGCTGGAATAGGAGTAGGTGCACGAGACACAGTCCTAGACGGGGTTCGGATGGAGGCCATAGCCGCGGGGTCCCGAGCTGGATTGGGCAGATCGTGTGCTGGGTTTGAGGTATTGATGCGGGATGACAGGTTGCTTGGGGCCAAGCTGGATGCTGGACTTGGGGCAGCACGGGGCGTGCATCTGGATGGGATACGGGATGCGTGCCTGAGCGAGGCACTGGGTGTACACGAAAGCGGGGCTGGTGCTATGTTACCCATCTCAGACACAGATCGGACCAGGTGTGCTGAGGCGTCCATTGCCGAGCTATTTGGGTCTGATGCTGGGGTTGACAAATCCAATGATGCATAAGACAAGCTTATTTCCGATCATGAGGATGCTGTCCCGTATGACCCATATCAATATTCGGAATTGATGAGATCAAGAAGGAACTTGAGACTTAAGAGGGGTGCGGCACGATCTATGGAATGTAGGCTCGGAATACAAAGCAATGAGGATCCACGGGTTTCTAGACTTGTGATCCATCTTGGGTTGAAGGCACAGGGGCAAGAAGAGCAAGAGCAGGTTGTGGCCCCGGATCAAGTTGTTCTAAAGAAGGCTCTCAAATCCCCCAAAAATGGAGTTTCTGGATCTTCTAAAAAGAAGGTTAGTTTTGGGCCTCTTGAGGAATCTTTCACCAATTCTGAGAAATATATTTCTTGCATCACTGATAAGATTTGGGTGGGGTTGAGATCTAAGTACCATATTCCTGATATGGTGAAGCTAAGGGCCCCGACCGCAGATGAAAGACTCCTTCATGTGCATGATGGAGAGGTTGTTATTTATCTTGAGGCTGTTGATGCTGGTCTTCACTTTTCAGTTCATTCGTTCTTTCGGAGAGTTCTCCATTCTTTGCATGTGGCACCAATATAGTTGAACCCCAACGTTTACCGATTCCTTTCTGTCTGGTTTGTTCTCTATCACAAACTTGGTTTGGGTGAACCTTTGATTTCTGAGTTGAGATACATCTACATTATGAAGAGTCATCCGGCTATTGGTTGTACGAATAAAAACTATGGGGTATTTTATCTAAGCCATAGGAAGGATATTGACTTGATTGTAGGCCCCCCGACCTTAAATAAGCATTGGAGGAAGAAATGGTTTTGGGTTGACAGCGTCTAGCAGTCACCCAATGGTGTATATCTGTTGTATACCTCGGAGAAAGTGTTCAACCGCCTCCAAGGGAGGATTAAGTGGCCTGATGTGAAGCTAACTCCCCAACAAGAAACTAATCTTGCCTTGGCTATGCCAATTTTGGAGCAATGTAGACTTTGGTCAATTTTGACTTTGGAGTTGACCCTTTACAATGCTAGCTTAGAGCCAACTCGTCCGCAAGGCAGTTTTGATATCCCTCTCGCTTTCCGTGATAGGGCTAAGGTCCCCATTTATTTGAGGCATGGTACTGTTGGATTGTTATTTCATGTTATAGTCATAACGCAGTAGAATAGTATTTTAAAAAATTATAACAATATACAGGATCATCAAACACAAACTAATAAAGCACATAATCACTAAACGAGTTTTAGACTATTACCCTTGAAGATATGGTATGTCAAAAACTCTCCTTCCTTTATTCTTTGACCCGTGAACGTCCACGCAAAGAGATCCTAGCACTATAGATTCACCACCACTCAGTCTTCTATGTTATTCACCTTCTCAAGGAATAATAAGTGTGTGGGCACTTTGATCTTTTTCTAGAACTCTCAAGCAATGGAATGAGTCAATCAATTTATTCTAGACTTGACTTAGACTATTTATAGTATTAGGGTTTTCATCCAATGAATAATCCTATTCTTACCTCAATTGCTCTTTAGTTAATCTTAAATAGAATTACAGATTCTTAGATAATCTGTAATTTCACATATACTTTCATAATTTAAACTCTTTAAATTAATAAGATAATTAAATATTAGAACTAATAATAAATATTCAATATTATTTATTCATCCACTAAATAAATAATAAATTTAATTTTATTATCCATTTAATCTCATTAAATAAATAAACAATTAAATATACATATATTAAATACTGTTATTTATTTAATCTCATTAAATAAATAATTATGTGATATATTTATTTAACTCTTAAATAAATATGTAGTCACATAC
>WUAT03197691.1:0-11684 GCA_010015005.3 Ulmus americana | reverse complement strand
TATAATTATTTTTAATTTAAGAGTCAAGGTAGTTTTGATATTTTTTAAAAATTGGGTGATTTAGGGTAACTAGACATAATTATGATAAATTAGAGGCACAATTTTGATATTTTCTAAAACTTAAAGATATTTTTTGAAACTTTGTCAAACTAGAGTGTATCAAAATGTAATATCCCATCTTAGAAATCAAAATCACAAAACAATATATCAGAAAAACCAAAAATCAACAATAAAAATTTCAAAACTAAAAACCAAAAATTGAAACCAAAACTCATAGGGGTTGTCATCTTTGAACCCATCTTCCAGATTTGAAGGTGAGAAGCAGATGACTGGGAGAAGAAGAAAAAAGGGGGCTGCTGATGACATGGACGAAGGGGAACAATTTTTCTTTTGAGTTTCTATAAAGCTATTAATGTTTTAATTAAAGCCGTTTTTTAGTTTCTAAAAAATATTTAAATAATGTTATATTTTCTTAATTTTTTTTATATATAAGAGTCAAGGGTAATTTTGATATATTTTTTAAAAAAATTGATGAGTTCAGGGTAGATTTATATAATTATGGTAAATTAAAAGCCCAATTTTAATATTTTTCAATACTTTAAGTATTTTTTGAAACTTTTTCAAACAAGAGAATAGTAATATGTATTTCCCAATCAAAAACCTATTTGTAATTGATTTGATTTGATATTGTATTGGATTTGGACTCACACGTATTTGTGCTTTAATTCAAAAGTAAAAAATGTATGGAATTTTGTTGGGCCTTAATTATTAATATGAGTAGTGATTTTATTAATAACTTTTCAATCATATTATATTTTTCACGTGATTTGTGAACATGTTGTTCTTTAATGTCTAAGTAATATCACTATAAAATTTTGTTGTAATCCGAGTTTTCGTTTAAAAGATATAATAAATTTTGTATTCACTAAAAATAGCTTTTTTTTAAAAAATTATAGTTAGTACAAAAAATTATATATATCTTAAACGAAAATTTAGATTATAACAAAATTTTATAGAAATATTTTTAAGATATTAGAGGATAACATATTCAAAAATCGTCAAAAAATATAATGTGATTAAAAAATTATTGATAAAATTACTACTGATAATGATAAAATAAAAATTACTACCATAAAAAAAAAAAATTATATATGAAATTACAGTTTCTTTGATATATGATATTTCATCAAACAATCTACTACTATTATAAGTTAAAGTCATATCACTTTCAATATTGGTTTATACAATGGAAGAGTTATGTTTGAGTAGACTGCTATTGTTTAAAGTTTAAAGTTTAAACCAATGTTTAGAATAACTTTTATGTTTGGTTTAAACAACAGGAGACTCATATAGTAATATCGCATGAAAAAACAAAACCATAAACTATTTCATTGTCATATTATATTTGTATTAGAAACTTTCAACTCAAACCAGCTTTCTTCTTCTATAAGAAAAAGTTTTTTATTTATTTATTTATTTTTTATGAGAAAATAATGCGCGTGACTCTTAATTTGTGTTTACGATCTTATTTTGGCAACTGACTTATGAAATTATAATAATTTGGCCATTTTTAACACAAATTATTGTAATATTGGTCATTTCATCTAATTTTGTTTATTTTAAAGCATTAAGTGATGATGTAGATGACCAAAGTGAAATTAAAATTTGTTCCACTTTAATCATCTACGTTATTACTTAACGTTTCAAATGGACGGAGTTTGACGAAAGGATCACTATTACAACAATTTGTGTCAAAAATAGCCAAATCAATACACTTTCACAAGTCAATGATAAAAATGAAACCGAAAGTACAAGTTAGTGGTCACCGAAAAAAGTATTTTTTATTTTTTTATCAACCCTTGTATTTAATTTAGCTATACCCAGGGTTTCTAGAAACGCTGACTTTGGAGAATCTGATAAATACCTAGCATTGCACCGCTCTCTATGATCTATAATCTTCAACATTTTCCAACCATTGAATGCTCACAAAGTTTGATCTTTCAATTACATTGAACCTTTCCATTCTACCTCTCTACTTCAACTAAAAACGCACCTAAACCTAATCATTTCTTGGTTCCACTTGTTCGGCTCTATAATATATTGTGATTCTCTTACAATATATATTGGAAAAATTGCAATAGCACATATTGATTTTATCCTAATAAAATATTGATTTTAGTTGTATAATAGACACCGAATCTAAATTTTGTTCATCATAGTGATATAAAACAATAAAAAACACTTATATACGAATCAAATTTTATTTTCTAGACTACAATTATATATATATATATGCATTCTTTCCTCCATTTTTTACATTTGAAAAATAATTTTTCAAGATTAAATCTAGTTTCACTTACTTAATTTAGAATTTAATTTAAATTTATAAATGTATTTTTATCATATTTCATCTCAGTGTTCATTATACAGTCTATTTTACAAAAATTAATATCAAGAACTTCCCATGCAATTTTAAATATTGTTTCCATTATAAGTTATCACCTTTTTTTTTTTTTTAATAACTTGGATGGAATACCAATTTTCTTTTTATTTTCTTCAAAGTTTAGAGTTTAGTTATCAGCTTAATCATCTCAATTTTTATCATACTATTTGATTTTAATTTGTTTTCTTCCAATCTAATGAGGTTTAAATGGCCCATAAGGGAATTATTCAAATTTCTTCAAGTAGTCCAAATGTTAAGCTATGTTAAATTTTAGGAACAACCAACCTTTGAAAATGATTTATCACTTTGGCCCCAAAAACTAGCAATACACATATACTATATGCAAATAGTTCAGTCAATTTCTTCACCCACTTATTAAATAAAAAGTCAAGTCAAAAGTAAAGGGCGATTAATAAACTTTTTCTCTTTTTTCTTGATAAAGGATTGGATGGCTAGCTCTAATACTATACATCCTTCAACTGACTAAAATTTCATACTTTTTTTCTTATTTATTTTATAAAAATGACCTCTATATTATGTTATTGAATGGTTCAGTTTTCCCTAGTCATCTTTAACTCGAAGCCTCATAGATTAAGAGCCAACAAATATAGCTCGACTCACATAGGAATTTTCATCACCGGTTTGAAAATTAATGTCAAGAAAGGCTTATAATTTGATGAGCTTCCTTTCAATAAATAATTAAGTAATTAAATAGATGGGCTGCATAAGATTAGCTTAGGGGATTCAAAATCAGATTTAGCAATCGGCACTTCAGATTGATTGGATATGTATATTTATTTATTTATTTTCGGGAGTGAATATAATTTAATTAGAAAATATATTATATATCTATGATTATCTCACATGTTGTATACTTACAAGGATATTTAGGATAAAATACTATATTGATTTTCAGTTTAATAACAAAATTTGCTGGCATTAAAGTTTAATAATAATAATATTTTGTTTCAAAATTAATAAAAATAAAATATTAATTAAAGATCATTTCTCTCCAAATATTGTGCAATAAAGGGCGTTAAATCAAGAGTCATAAATATAATAAACTCAAGAGATTACAGTAATATCCCTCAAGGGGGTGATTGAAGTGGTAAGAAGTGCAACATTTTCTCTCCATTTCATCTTTGGGACTTTTGAAGAAAGAATAAAAATCCTAAAATACCCTCGTGACCCTCTCTTACTTACGAAACTTGCTCTAACACGGCTCCTCAGTTTTTGAAACTTTTGTCTTTTTTATTATTGTGGACAATAATACCCACCAACTGCTGTTAGTTTTACCAAATAATACCAAATACTGTTTTGATTATTCCAATCCCAACCCCCTTCACTATTATTTAGCCAAGCCAACCAAGGAAAAAGAGGCGCGTTATGTGATTTAGTCAACTCTTAACTCAAACTAACACAAAAATAAATGAACATAATTAACAAAAAGTACACACCTCATGTGCTGTTTATAATACAATACATAATATATAAATTCGAAATTTTATATTTATGCCTATTGAAAAGATTGAACTGGACTTGGGGATTATTTACTGATATGAAAACAGACTCAACACTCAAGCAAGATTAAAATATGGCAAGTATAAATTTACAAAAATATGTGTGCTAGTAATTAATTAATAAAATATATTATTTTTTATATTAATTAGTATATATAAAAATAATTATTGAAATAAATTAATTATTGAAAATTAATATAAAGAGAAAGAATTTTTTTAATATAATATTTAGTGTAATAGGAAAAAGGTGTAATAATAATTTAGTGTAAACGTTAAATAGTATAAAAATTTACACTATTCTAATATCATCAAATGATGATATTTGATTCCATTTAACCGTCACTTCTCATATCTCTTTTCTCGATTCTTAAAAAAGCAAGATTCTTACCAATATAATTCTATATTTTAGCTTGATCATGGGTTTGCCAGCTCAAAGAATCTAATGAAGAGAAGTTTTTGGTGGCGTAGGTCTCGAAAACGACAATTGTTTTAGTAATTTGAGAACTGAAAAAAAACTGGAATCCAATAATCAAAAAGTATATAATTTTAAAACTCAAGTTTCAAGATAAACAGTTTGGAACCTACAGTTTGATGACCCAAATGCCAAAGAACATGGGTCCACTCCATTTTTTTAGGCATGAAAACTAGAAACGCATTACATTGAAGAAAATACGAAAGGCGACCTAGTTACTAAAGAACCAAAAACTAAACCCCGTTTCTCTTTTCCAAAAAAAAAAAGAAAAAGAAAAAAAGAAATGATTAAACAAAGCTTCCGACAAGCATGTTTTGTTCTTTTTGGAGAAGTGTGTCTTCGAAAATTACTGATAAAGAAAAACTGAAACGCATTTGAAATGAAATGGAGATAATACGTGTCAGGCTGTCAGCCCTCTAGTTTACGTAATTTTGGTTTTTGGCAGATTGTTAGACCGAAAATATGAACTACTACATGAAAAACTCCCATGCTTTTTTTCTCATTAGATGATGTTAAAAATTTAAAGAATAGTTTTTTTTTTATTTTTTTTTAGAAAAATTAAAATTTCAATTTAAAATCAATTAGTACTAAATGAAAAATAATTCAAAACAGAAACAATTATTCATATACCATATTACAAATTTAAGAAATAAATCTTTTGGAGAAAAATTATAATTCCAACATAAAACTAATTAATACTAAATAAAATAATCCAATTCTTATATAAAACTCTAGTGTTTTTTATATATTTCTCCCGTGGAATTATACACTATTTCTAACCGATGGGAATCCACATTTTTTATTTTTCTTACTTAAGAAATTGAGAATCCACATTTTTCTTCGGAGAAAGAATCAAGTTCAAGATTTTTTTTTCTTTTTCCTTTTACTTAGGAGAGATTCGAAGTCAACATTTTTAGATAAAGTGATATTTGGTTAGTATGATGAAATAATGACTTTTTTTTTTTGGAATTATTATTTGACCTGGTTAAATATATCTTAGAATCTACATTCATTGAAATGTGTTCTGAAATCCCCAAATATTTTGGCCAAAATAGTGAAAAAATAAATTAAACACTAACAACCATTTAACACATGATTAAGGATCTAAAAAAGTATGGACCTTCAAGTTTCACACGGCTTTCAAAAGCTTGCCAACGGCAGAAGGCATAAGCATTATATGATTCCCAAAATATATATCACTAGAGAACTGATACTTATCATAAAGATAAGCCGGTAACTTTGAATCTTTCCACTACTAAAAGGGTTAAGGTTTGCGTCTACTGATCAAAATTACCCCTGCAAAAAGCAACCGGAACAATCTGCACAAACAGAGAGAAAAAAAAATCAAAAAAGGCCAAAAATTGTAGTTAAATCTAAAGAGCATGATTAATGCTGATGGAGGAAACATCTTCAAATTCCATAATTATTTTGAGGTTGGCACTTAAAGGACATATGTATAAAGATGTAAATCATGTAATAGAGATTGATGTGTATCCGGCCAACTTTTAGTTCAAAAAGATGTTGGTACTCTTATCACATATGAGGTTGAAGTTTCCCATTTTTTGCTTTGCAAATCATAGCTTGTGGCTAAATTTGTATTTGGACCATATTTATAGGAACTTTGATCAAGATTTTACCATATTAGAGTTCAAATTCAACACTCGCATTTTTCTTCTTCTACTTTATTAGGATAGTTTCCTGCTCTCCACCTGAAAACCAAAGAGACTAATTAAGAATAACTAGTAACCTTTGAGACTGAGATTTAGTAGGTTAGAAACATTTGTTACCGAGGAATAGACAATCATGTGCATCAACAGCAATTCGGTTGATGTGAACTTTGAATGAAATTTCATCAGCATTAGTTAGCTCAAATGTGCAAATATCACCAACACTCAAACTATTGTCCCTTGAAAATGAAGGCCAGCCACGGAAGAGTTCGGAGGCTGGTGAGCTATCAAATATGTCCCTTACTTTATATTGAACCGGCCAAGATTTAACATCTGAAACCGAAAGTGTTCCATCGCCTTTGGACTTTATTATGTATTTCCTGGCAAACTTGCTCGGTATGCGCTGCCCAAACAAAAGAACAAGACATACATTGATGCAAACAGAATTTTTATGAGGAAGCCTAGCAAACGATGGTGTTTACAGTTATAATTATATAATTTGAGAATTAGAAGATCTTAAACGAAAAACTTACTAAAGAGTTATGACCATCCACATGTGATCTTCCCAACTTCATAGTGAAGAATGGATTTTCAGATTGGAAGTTTTTTGCTCTTTCAAGGGCTTTAGCTTTAGTGTTGGCAGTTGACGGTCGATTACGTTGCCTCATATTCACCTCTTGTTGAAGGGCACCTCCTTCTGTTGAAACAACACTCGTTAGAGAAAAAAAAAATGTAAGAGACTATAAATTAACAAAATCCTTATTTACCTGGTGGCACGGGGAGATTTTCTATTCCATTTTCACGGAAAATGACAACTTCAAATGAAGTTTTAGTGCTACTAGTGAGAACAAACACACAAACATCACCTACTTGTAAATCATTGTCCTGAACAAATGTCTTCCAACCATAAAGCAACCTGGCTATAGTTGTTCTGTCACCATTCATTTTTAAAGAAAACTTTATAGACCAAGTCCTCCCATCTGAAACCTTAAGGATCACGTCATCGTTGTTATTACTCAGATATCTTCTCGAAAAGTCAGAGGGTAAATTCTGAAAATAAAACAATAAAGCACAAAAGAAAAGAAGGAAATAAGCCATAATAACATTACATCTTGAAGGGATAAAACAAATGTTCATAGTTATACTATTTAAGGAAGCATGTTATCAATTTTTACTAGAACTTCCTTTTTTTTTTCTTCTGAAAATTGACTAAATGGAAACTGCATTGAAATAGTAACTTCTGCAAAGAAGCTTACCAAAATATACTTGTATCCAACGTGTCATGGTTGCAAGACAACTGCAAAAAATGGGTTTTCAGAGCTGAAACCACTAGCTTTCTTAAGAGCTTTAGCCTTTTCATGAGCAGTCATTCTTCTAGAACTCCCTGGATTCCTCCAACTTGATGTGGTAGATTTAACTCCGCCTTCTTCAGCAGAAAATTCAAGTTTCACTGCAAAAGATTGAACACATTACAAAAGGCATAGAATATAATTAACAGAACGCATTGTTAAATCCAAAGGAACAAATAGGATTAGTAAAAAAAAGTTGTTTCATGCCTTTCATTTCTGACCCGAGGCTGTGTAATTTTCCGTCATTCATTGAGTTCCCAAATTTTGTTTCTCTGCACCGAGCACAATAGAAATTGTTTTGAGCTTTCTCAATCGTATCGGTTTTCATTCTCTTTTGAGGCCAAGAATATAACAATGGAGATTTCTCCCTTGATTTGGGGCAGTGTGAAAGATCATCTAAAATTTCAACAAAGTCCTCATCTGGAATTTTTTCTTTGATGTTAGGCTTTCGAAAACGGATTGAGTTGGTAGGATAGTCTATCTCTGAAGTACTTTTGTCAAATATAAAAACATGGAATCGAGATTTCAATTCGTATCTAAACACTAACATATGCCCAACTTGTAGAGAATAATAGTCTGCAAATTCTGTCCAACCTTTATCAAAGCACACTTTGTCATCACTCAATTCTACTTTCCATTCCAAACCACAAGGTAGCTTAAGTAGTACTGGATTTGATAAAGTATCTCCATATTTTCTCTTATACTTTTTGGGAATCATCTGCAAAATTGAAAGAAAAAAAATAATAAGAAAGTCTGAGTAGTTAAAAGAGCAGCTTGATATTTTTCCACTAAATTCCCTACAAAAAAGTTCAAGTAATTGAAACTATGAGCTCCTAGAAGATAAAACATACACATTAACAAATCTTATGTAAAGCCAACAAAACTATTGTTTCAAGAGGCATCTCTAATCCAGGAAAATAACACCTTAATTTGGCTCTATTTATCCCCTCAAAACTTGCATGCAATAAAACTACAGCTTTGTTGAGAAAATACTCATCTTAAACAACTTACCAGAACTAGAAAAGGAAAGAAAAAAGGCAGATAAAAAGCTAGAAGGATTTGCTTACAATTTTTTTGTCTTGCAGAGTGTCTTCCTGGATTATCTTGAAAAAACTGGGAGTAACAGAGGTAAACTTTATCCGGAGATTGTCCCTCTGGCCACAGGAGGCCATAATCAAACTTCAGAGAAGCTCGAGTAAAGGAGGAAGATGAAACAAAAACTAAATAAGCAATCAAAATGAGAGCTATATAATAGCAGGGCTTGTAAGAGAATTTAATTCTTGAGGATATTGATTCCATTTAACCGTCACTTCTCATGTCTCTTTTCCCAAGCTAGCTCATCATGGGTTGGACTAGCTCAAAGAATCTAATGAAGAGAAATGGGAAATTTTCTGAGCCAGCATGGAAGAAAGCTCTTTGTTAAGGCAATTTTGGCGGCCTAGGTCTCAAAATCAACAAATGTTTTAATAATTTAAGAATTTTAAGTGTTAAAAAAAAAAAAAAAATGGGAATCCAAAAAATATGCTTGTGTTAGTTGGATATTTCAAAATAAATCTTAATATTTGAAATATACTAACTATACAAGTATATTTGAAATATCCAATACATTATTAGTACTATTTTAAAAATTTCTTCTCTTCTCACTACTTTTTAATAAAATATTTCCTCTCTTTACTATTTTTTAATAAAATATTATCTCGTTCTATTATATTTTTAATAAATATTATATCTCTATATCATCTTTTTAATAAAATATTACTACTCTCCACTATATTTTTAATAAAATATTACCTATCTCTCCACTACATTTTTAATAAAATATTATTTATTTTTATTATATTATTATTAAATTTTGCGAACCCCATCATTTTTTTTATAAATACTCTGAATACTCTGAACCAAATAGTAATCCTGCTTTAAATTTTTTGTTTAAAATACTCTAAACCAAACAAAACCATTGATTCAAATACCCTATTGCAAATACTACAAAATGCTGAACTAAACATGACACACACACACACACACACACACACACAAATATATATATATATATGGTCCATTTAAACATGATTTTTGTGATTATGAGCATGATAATTTTTTTTTAATAGAATTCTAAAAATTTTGATAAAAATGAGTGGGATCCACAAGATTAAAAAATAAATTTACGTAAAAGATGGTGGGGTTTACGAGATTTAATAATAAAAAAGGTGATGGGGTATAGATAGAATATAGTTGAATGATGTAAAAAGCGATAAAGTTCATATAATATAATGATATATGATATTAGTTAAAATAGGAAAAAGAACGAATTTATAAGATTGTTTAGAGAATATGATATAATTTGAAATTTTTGATGTAAACACTCAAAATTTTAATCTCAAGTTTCAAGAGAAAAATGTCTCGAAAATATGGGGCTAATTTTCGAAACAAATATTCCACTTAATTTTTTTTTAGGCACGAGAACAAGAAGCCAATTGCCCAATTTGGTAATGCTCTCTTCGATATATGTTGGAGGATAAAATTGTTGTGAGAATAAATAACTTTCGGCTTGGTAAAATGTAATTTAGAAATGCTATAAACTTTAAAAGCAGTGATAAGTGTTTAGTAAATTAAAATCTTAAAGAATTTTGATCGTAAATATTTAAGAATATCAAATATTTAATATTTTTAATTTATATATTTATAATTTTTTTTAATTTTATTTTAAAATATAAATTCAATCATATTATTTATTTAATTTATAATAAATTTATATAACTAATTTAAAAAAAAATAGTTTTTTTTATCATTATATTTAAAAAATAAAAATTATTAATTCGATAAATTAATAAATAATGATTTTAAATATGATATATTAGAAAGCAATATATTAGAAAGAAAAAAAAATCAAAGATATATTTATTAGGGTTTGGAAAAATATGAGAAAAAAATATAACCAAATAAAAATGAGAGAGAAAGTGAAGTGTGAGAATAATAGAAGAGAGTTTTGAAAAATAATACAAGAAAATAAAATAAAATAAAAGAGAAAAAATTGAAATAAAAAAAAGTATATATTTTATATTTATATTTCTGGTTAAACTTTTTTTTTTATTTCAATTATATATATATATATATATATATATATTAAAAACAGGAAGCAACTTTTTAAAGCATTTTTCTACTTCTTTTCTCTACCGTCAAAAAAAAGATTTCTGAAGAAAAAAAAATGCTATTATTTATATTTACCAAACATTTTTTTTTTCACTTCTTCTTAAAATAAAAAAACAAAAAAAAAAACTTCAAGAGTGTTATTGAACATAAAAAAGGAACCATAAACCAAATGTCGTTTCTCTTTTTTTACAAAAACAAAGATGAAATGATTAAACCATGGCTTCCAACAAGCATGCTTTGTTCTTTTGGGAAAGCGTGAAAAAGCAAAACATGACCCCTTTGAAAGAGGAGATAAAAGGAAAATTTGTAGGCGTTTGGTGGGTTATTCTAAAAAGAAATAATTGCATTTTGATACGCATAAATAGATAAAAAGTATTTCAAAGTTTTGAAAAAAGCAAATACAACTTGTAGTCTATGCTAAATTGCATAGGTCTTTATTTTTTCAGAAAAATAATAAGGTTATTTTTGTATTTATTTTGAATAATTTAAGTTTTTTATTTTTACTACCTATTTTTGAACTCTTCAAATATTAATAATTTAGTATCGGTGATTAAAAAAATTTCTTTTCAATTTTTTTTCTTTTTCTTTTTTCTTTTTTTCTTTTTTTCTTCTTTATTTCTTTTATTTTCTTTTTCAACCAAATAATTTAACTAAATTTTTTGCACATATTTTGGATAATTTAAGTTTTTTGTACCCAGGTCTCTGAACTTTTTGAGTGTTAGTAGTAATTTGATTCCGGGGATAATTTTTTTTTTCCTTTTTCCTTTTTCCTTTTTTTTATAATCTATTTTGGATCATTTAGGTTTTTCTTTTACTTCACAAGTCCATAAACTCTTCGAATGTTAGCAATTTGATTTTGAAGATAAAAATAAATAAATAATTTTTTTTCTTTTCTTCTTCTTTCCTTTTTTATCTTCATCACCTTATGTCCGTCTCATCTGCTGGTCACCTCTCTCGTTGGCAATCTCATCCCATAAAATATTTCGACAAGAAAATCATCTAGATATTTGATTTTTTTTTTTCCCATTTTCTAATCCCTCTTCGAGCAAATCTAACTTGCAACTCTTCAATTACGTAAGATCC
>WUAT03197580.1:0-11684 GCA_010015005.3 Ulmus americana | reverse complement strand
TAAATGTATTTTTGTGTTATGTTTGCAGGAGGTTAGTCATATTTTAAGGGGAAACTCTGTCGAAATTTAGATAATTTAAATCCTAGGAGTTATTAATTTCATATTATTTTTAGGTATGGTTGGTGAAGGAAAAAAAAGGTACTCGTGGAACAGCTAAAGATGACTAGCTTGATGAGACTTAGTCATCAAAAGCATTTGGAAATAGAGTTCGATGTTCGTGGAAATGCAATTAGACAAAATAAAGTGCAATTCATCAGTTACGTTTGTATGTTGATTCGAACTATTATGTGTGTTTTCTAATTTCTTATTTACTTACAAAATATAATAATTAATAATCATTCATTTACTGTAGGTGTATGTTTACGATCATATATGAGTATAACTCACAAGTGGTGGCCGTAAGTTCCATTTGAGCTTAAAAACAAAATATGAGATGATTTGAATGTAAGTTAATAGTTGTTTTTATCTAGAATGAAATATAAATGTCTATTAATTTTTTTAATGTTTTGTGAATCTAACATTTTAATTTATTGTATTTGTAGATTCATTTTGACCTAGATAATCATGGGAGCCATAGAAAGGCGATATTGATGGATGCGGGGAAGTATTGGGGACAGTAGAAAAGTAAGATGGCATGTTAGTACATCTTTGGGGAAAACCCAATTGACCATCCACTCGAGAAGTATGCGAATGTCATAACCCCACAGGAGTGAACCAATTTTCGAGAGTGGTAAACTTCCGAGGAGGGTATGGAGTTGAGGAGAAAAAAATTCCAATAACCAACAACAGGCTCAATATTCTTATCACATAGGACGTGCAAGATATGTTGGCATAGAGCCTGCAGTGGTAATTGTGTATTCCTTAATTGAATTTTATATCAATAAGTGTATTAATTGTCATATTAATTTATTTGATGTACTTGTAGATCATAGAGTATTGAGAGAATTATGACTGATCACAAGCATGGTTGTATTCACGCAACGAATAAGCGAAGAGATAGTAAATTTCTCAAATCTAGTATATATGAATCAATTTGAACATTATCTTAGAGAATTTATGTTAACCTTGGTTGGGTTTTGTAGGAATCGCTAACTCAAAGAGCCTCTTCAAGCGAGTTTACTCCGCATCCTCCAAATGACATACTTGGGATGGCTTTATCCAATAAGGAACACCCAGGTCAAGTTCGGGGTATGGGTAAGCATTATAATTGGAGCAACAAATGGAGTGCGTCCCAACCTAGAGGCTTCACAAAGGAAGTGAAGACTAATTTCGAGAAGATGCAAGAGCAGATGTTCGCTTTGCAGCGGTATTGCAAGTCTCTTCAAGAGCAAATGCTCCAAAAGGATATGGGTGCTAGTGCCAAGGGTAGTTGTGAGGGATGTCCCCACACTCCATTTGGAGTTAAGGAATATGTGGAGTCCATCGCCACTCCACCAATGGGCAGACAGGTAAATGCCTACTACATTTAAGTAATGTTTATTTTATCCTTTTTAATAATAATGTGAGATTATTTTTGCAGAAGGAGGTGTATATGTGTATTGAGGACACAGAACACAAAGTGGTTGTAGGCTTGACCTAACCCTAACTAGGTGGTTATGACTCTTATGTCCATGGCTAGCTAGTTGGATCTGGTAATGTAAGGGTGTTGGTTCACACTTGCTTAATGGTGACATCATTGTTATACCCTGTAAATGATGAGATAACTACCACTCTGGACGCGGTTGGGACTTTTGTCATATGGCCAGAGTTCCTATTAGTCCTTGTTAATGCCCCAGTAAGTTATTTGTCTATTTTATTTGTCTACGATATGTTCTTTTTCCTTGTTAAATTAGTTATATTCTTATGTCTGACACTTTAACATTTATTTTGTGCTGCAGGCTCGACCTAAAAAAAATCTGTCTCCCAAGGCAATGTCACCAGCTCAATTTGGTACTTCTAGAGGCCGACAGATAAAGGCCACGCAAACACCGAGGAACCTAATGGTGTTATACAAAGTGGCGAGCAAATTGAAGGGTCACACTAGACTCTTTAGATTTCAGTTGTTGAGTGACCTTTTGGGCTAGGAGATGTATTCCATCATCGATGCCGATGACATTATGCACTATATGTAGTAAGTTTCTTTAGATTTTAGTTGTCCATTTACCTTTTTGTATAAGTTGTTGACCAATGGATTTTTACATGTAGGCACCTTTCAGAGCAATATCCAAATCCAAAGATCAAGTTTCTTTGCCCAAACTGTACTGCATTGATGGTGAATTTGGAGGAAAAGATGACATATTGTGTTGCGCAGTTTAGAGAGATCATCTCCCAAACTAGAAACAATTACATTTTAGCTCCACTGAATGTCGAGTAAAGTTTTTCACTAATTTATTCTAATAAGTGATATAATAAAAGTTGATAAACACTAACTTCTTATTGTATACCTTATGTAGGAACCATTAGGTCTTGATACTGTTTATGGACACCATCTTCACGAAAATATGGATACTACGTCTTGAAGTTTATGGACACCATCTTCACAAAATAGAATGACATGCCTAAGTTTTTGCAAGAGTTAAGAAACTAACCTTTTTTTTTGAATTAGTGGTCAAATTTGTATATACTTATAATTTATTTAACAAGTATAACTAAGAAAATTAATTTTTTATGTAGTGTTATGGGAATTTTAATCACCGTTGATCTGGTGTCCACATCATCACTTAGATAGCACTTTTTTCATGAGGGTCGCCAAGTCAGATTGAATTTTAACACACTGGACATCCCACGATGAGATACATGATGAAGTCAGAATCCTTCGCAAAGGAGGTTAGGGGCGTTGGTTAAGCTGCTTAACAAGTCAGCATGACGAGCTGGCCCACAGGGCTGCTGACCAACCCCCTGCCGAGCTGGCTCGCAAGATGGCCAAGCAAGCCTACAGATAGCCTACCGAGCTAGCTCGCAAGGCTACCCACAAACCTTGCCTTGCCTGGGCGCCTGCTTGCCTTAACCCAACATACCAGCTTCCGGAGCTAGTCCAGCACACCCCCACGTGGTCTGTACATCTTGTGCCAACAAACTTGTGCATGCTTGGAAGGCCTCTGTACACCCGCTTGCTGAGCTGGCTTAGCACAGCTACCCGTAGTGCTTAACACCTTGTACGTGTCCCACACGAAGCCTCCTGAGCTAGCTAGCTCTGTGTACCTACCTGCCGCACAGCTCTGCACCCGTGCTTGCTTCGGTGTGCCAAACTGGCTAGCCCCTCACCCAGCTTGCTGCATAACCTCGTACCCACACGCCCAACCTGCCACCTAGCACGCCTTGCTCTAGTGCGCATGGCCCATGCAGTTTATTGAGCTTACCCTGCTTGGGCTCTAGCTCGGGCAAGGCTACTGGGCTGGCCCAATGCAGGTACCTTCCTGCTTGCCAAGGCTAGCCCATGTGGCCCACCAAGTTGGCCCTAGCCAGGGTGCTTGGCTCGCACAGAGCTGTTTGAGCTATCCCAGGTGTGGATTTTTGCTTGCATCCCATAATTCACTAGCTAGGCACGCCTGAGTGCCACACTTGGTGCTCATGTACCATCTATGTCAGTCAAGAAGGCCAAGCCTGGCCTCTATCATACTAAGTCCTAGATTTAGTCTCTTAAGAGGAAAATCCAAACTTGGGAATGATATTGTGAACTTAGTCGATATTGAGACATGTTGAATCACCAAGTGCCGAGGTGAAGCTCAACACTTCTCATTCTTAAGATTCTCCACAACATTTAGTCAAGTTAAGATCGATATCTTTTGATTAAGCTTTGAGCAAAGTCAGCCTTGCTTTATCGATTGAAGTAAGGCTTAACCCATTCATTTTTACAAGAACCCAAGTAATTAGTTATTACAAGGTTCCTTGTCTTAAGGGATCAATCATCAATATTCAGAAAAAGTTTCTCTTATTCAAAAAAATTAAAATCCGTTAAGACAAGTGTATCCTTTGATGGTTGATTCATCTTCTTGTGAATATATGATGAGTTGGTTTAATCCTCAACCTAAACCTCTCCTGTAAATACCCCTCATAATTCACTTTTCAATGTACACACTCTCTGATCTAAGTTTTTCTCTCTATAAAGATGACTCACTTCACTTTCTAACTTAAGCATTAGAGTGTAATTGGGGGAACAGCTACCCCAACCTTTAACTGCCTTCTCTTTTGCAGATTACTTTCTGGATAGCTTCTTGGCTTGATGACGTTATATCTGACTTGGCTCTAGGTCACCTTGCTAAGTCTAGATCTAACTTAGCTCCAGGTCACCTTGCTAACTCAGAGGGAATAGCTTATATGACCTACTTTGACCGTTGACCCATTTTTTGGCGTTAGTAGTTTGATGCTAGAAGAAAGGCTATGTGTTGAAAATATTCACATAGCTCTACTAGCAACCCTTACTTGAGTACTTAGCTTTAAACACTCATTTCTAAGCTTGCAACATGGTGAGCGAGGCTGCTTCAACAATGAATAGTCGAGGTGGTCAATCCAATGCTAACGGAGCTCAACCTGGCAACCAAGCTGTTCGAGGACGAAACAGAGCACCATGTGGCCAAGGACATCCACTAGCAAATAGGAATGCCCACAAGAATGTAAAAAAAGCTTGGGAATCTAGACCTTAGCCATGGAGGTAATGTTGAGAATATTGGAGCGAATGGTGGTATGGATTATATCATTAACCAAATTGCTACCGCTGTTGCTCAGGTGGTCGCAATGCTAACCCAAGCCAACGGGATACCCATCCCACATGCGGTGAAATAGAAAGAAGTAGAGATTCCACGCTTGGAAGCTTCTCGCCAAGAGGAACATCTAGTCAGGAATGAACGAGGCCGAGCTTCTATGATTAGTCACCACACTAGGAACAATCGCGACACTAGTCATGGTCCTGAAGGAATTCGCAATGAGAATGAGAGATCACACGATGTGTTTGTTAATTCTCAAACTCGCTCCCACCAAGGAAGTCATCAACATCGCCACCTTTGTGACCACCAAAATAGCCAGCTTCGCAATAAGGATATGCATGATAGGATCAATGAATGCCACGCTGGACGTACATGTGATCTGGAGGATGATCTTTTTTACCTACACCAAAGGTTTGCAGAAATTCAGAGTAACCCTGTCCACCAACAGATTATAGATTTGTAAGAGCAAATAGAGCGGCTCCAAAGGAACATTGACCCTCAGATTGTAGTAGTCAGGAACTTGCTAGAGGAAACTGAGTCTCCATTTAGTAAAGATATCAGGATGGCACCCATGCCTCCATTCCTCAAGCTTCCTGACCTGAAGTATGGTGGAAAGGGAGACCCAACAGAGACTTGGAGACTTACAAGAGCTGGATTGAGTTGAACTTAGTGAAAAATTCCTTCCAGTGTCAAGCATTTCTCATCACCTTAACTGGCATTACCAGGCAATGGTTCAGGACCTTGTGCCCTGGTTCTATTTTTAGTTTCTGCCAACTGTCAGAGGCCTTTGTTTCTCAGTTTACTGTCAACAAGGTGCAATGGAAGCCATCTTGACACCTTTACATCATCAAGCATAAAGACAAAGTGAGCATTGAGGCTTTCCAGAACCGTTTCGTGAGGGAAGATATGAGTGTCAAGGACCAAAACGACTCCATCGCTTGTGGAGCACTTATGGAGGGATTAAGGAGTGTAACTTTTCTAAAATACATGGTTTCAGTTAAAGACGACATCTCTTATCCTGAGCTCATCACTAAAACTTGCCGTTACATCCAAGCTGACAGGACTTCTGACTTAGAGGCCAGTAAGCTCAACCAAGACATACTTCTGGGAAGAAAACACAAGCTAGACTCCCAGGCTAGTCCTTCCAAGCTAGAAGGCAACGAAAGTGGAAATGGTAAAAAGAACAAGACTGGGAACATAAATGATGGAAATCCCAACAACATCAACGGGAACCTGGCTCCTCCATGTTTCCGCGAATACACCCCTACTACTATTCTTGTTACAACAATCTATAATGAGAATGAGCACCTTGTAATCTTTAGCATCCCTCTTAATATCAAGACTCCTGCTAACAAGCCTGACAATTTGAAGTATTATCGCTACCATTGCGATGTTGGCCATATAACTGAAGAATACAGAGTCCTAAAGGATGAGGTAGAAAGGCTTATCCAGCATGGGCAGCTGAGAAGCTATGCCAGAAGCAATAACCAATAGCCTCACCAACTTGCACAAGGGAATCAATAGCCTATACAAAAGGGGGAAGACATTGAGGTCCAAGTCATCATCAATGGACCAGCAACAGGAGATACAAATAGAGCTAGGAAAAACTACACCCATCAAGCCAGGTTCGAGCCATTTCCACACCAAATCAGTTTTGCAGAACACAGGTACAAGATACCTCACCTTTCCAATGATCCAATTGTCTTTACTGAGGAAGAAGCCAGTGACTTGTGGCCCCCTCATAAGGATGTTATAGTTATTGCTCTCAAGATAGCCAGTAGGAAGGTTAACTAAATTCTAATTAATAATGGAAACTCAGCCAACATCCTCTTCAAGTCTACCATCAACATAATGAACTTGGTGGGAGCAAAGTTTGAATTGGTAAAATCGTCACTCATTGGCTTTACTGGATACAGTGTCCATTTGAAAGGAATGTTGAATCTACCGGTCGAACTTGGAACCCATCCTTGCCAGTACATTCAATTAGTCGATTTCATGGTTGTGGAATGTCCCTCATCATACAATGCCATCATAGGACATCCAACTCTGAACATAATTAGTGTCATGACCTCAATGTACCATCTCTTAGTCAAGTTCCCAATTGTTGGAGGAATTGGAGTCTTGAAAGGTGATCAACAAGAGTCACGTGATATCTACAAGGTTGCAAATAGACCTTCAAATATCCACTGTGTAAACATCATCAAGACTTCGAAAAGCCCATTGGAAACTCCTTCCTCCAAGAATAATCATGATTGATGACTCGGGGGTAGGACGCTCGCCAGCCAACAAAGAGCGAAGTACTTAAGGAAGCTTTACCAGTAGTATAAACTAGTCATTTTCTTTATTTTTATTTCATCAACAAAGTTTTATTTCCTTTCTTGCAAATAAACCGTGTACATCAGGAGACAATAATGAATAAAAGAGTAGTTTGATTCTTCTTTCTCTCTCCTTTTATTCTTTATTTATTTGCACATAGTTTCTCCAGCCTGAGAAGTCTCTTATCAAGGACTAAAACTTAGTACACCACTTGTACGACACATGCTTGGTAGAATTGTTTTAAGTCTTGGAAACTTCATCAAGTTTCTAGTACTTTGACCCATACCGGCCAACAACTAAGTTATGCACCCAGGATCAAAGTCCTACGCTTAGGATCAAAGCTCTACGCTTTGAGCCAGGATGCATTAAATCCACCTTTGTCTTTCTAAGACAGCCAAGTCCTATGCTTTGAGCCGGGATGCATTAAATCCACATTTTTCTTTGTAAGACAACCAAGTCCTATGCTTAGAGTTGGGATACATTAAATCCACCTATTGTCTTTCGTAAGACAATCCCGTCCTACGCCTAGGGCCAAAGTTCTATGCTTAGAGCCAAAGATGGAACAATGACTTTTCTTAACTTATGACATGAATTTCTAAAAATTCAATCTAAGTCTTACGCCTAAGACCAAAGTTCTTCACTTAGAACCAAAGATGGAACATCGAATGTTCTTAACTTATGACATGAATTTCTAAAAATTCAGTGTATGTCCTATGCCTAGGACCAAAGTTCTATGCTTAGAACCAAAGATGGAACAATGACTATTCTTAACTTATGACATGAATTTCTAAAAATTCAATCTAAGTCCTACAATTAGGACCAAAGTTTCACGCCTAAAAATATTTTATGTTATGATTCAAGGTTGACTCTTGGTTGGAACTTCCTACCTCAGATAGGAGGAACTCAATCACAAATGGCTAAGTCTTATGCTTAGGATCGAATTTCTACACATAGTGCCACGGTCACGATAACCACGGTCATGAAACCAAGAAAAATGCTTAAGTATGGAACACAATGATAGATGAGCCAGACTTGGTCTCACCCTTTGCCTCAACTCGGCCTTAGCTAGCTTGGGTACTTCTTATCAGGTCATCCGAATTGTTCCTCTCAATACTTAGTAGAAATTTCGCGAGCAAAGCAAGTCCTCAAATAATTTGGATAGCTTGATAACTTAAATTAATAAGATCACAATGATCCAAATTAACATCTTAGCTACACAAGTCGAAACAAATGATTAAGGAGTTTTTCTAAGTTTCAGTCTACCAACTCAGCACTCCCTGACTGAAGAGTTTGATTTTTGACAAACAGTTTTTGACTTAATAGTTTATTAACTCAAAAACTAGGGGGACATTGTTATGAGAATTTTTATCACCGTTAATCTAGCATCCACGTCATTGTTTAGATGACACTTTTTTCACGAGGGTCACCAAGTCAGATTAGATTTGTCCACACTGGACATCTCGAAACGGGATACATGATAAAGTCAGAATCCTTCATGAAAGAGGTCGAAGGTGTCGGTTGAACTGCTTAACCAGTTGGAATGATGAGTTAGCCCAGAGGCCCCTATCGAGCTGGCTCGTAGGGCTACTAGCAAGTCAGCAAGCCCCAGCCGAGCTAGCTCGCATGACGGCTAAGCAAGCTTGCAAACAGCCTACCAGCTGGCTCGTAAAGCTACCAAGCTGCTAGTAAGCGTCACTCGAGCTGGGCTCCTTCCTGCCTTGACCAGCATATCCCCACGCGGTCTGCACATCTTGTGCCAATAGCCTTGCATGTGCTTGGAAGGCCTCCATACACCCACTTGTCGAGCTGGCTCATCGAGTTGGCCCCTGCTTGGGTGCTTGGCTCGTGCAGGGCCATTTGAGCTAACCCAGGTGTGGATTTTTGCTTGCATCCCAAAATTCACTAGCTGGGCATGCCTGAGTGCCACGCTTGGTGCTCATGTCCCATCTATGTCATTCAAGAAGGCCATGCCTGGCCTATATCATACTAAGTCTCGAACTTAGTCTTTTAGGAGGAAAATCTAGACTTGGGAATGATATTGTGAACTTAGTCGATACAGAGATATATCGAATCACCAAGTGCCAAGGTGAGGCTCGACACTTCTCATTCTTAAGATTCTCCACAACACTTAGTCAAGTTAATATCGATAGCTTTTGATTAAGCTGTGAGCAAAGTCAAACTTGATTTATCGACTAAAGTAAGGCTTTGTCCATTCGTTATTACAAGAACTCCAGTAATTCATTATTACAAGGTTCCTTGTCTTAAGGGATCAATCATCAATATTTGGACAAAACTTGTCTTATTCGGAAAAATTCAATTCTGTTAAGACTAGTGTATCCTTTGTGATTGATTCACCTTCCCGTGAATATAGAACAAGTTGGTTTGATCCTCAACCCAAACCTCTCCTATAAATATCCCTCATAATTCACTTTTCAAGGCACACATTCTCTGATATGAGTTGTTCTCTCTGCAAAGATTACTCACATCCCTTTCTAACTTAAGCATCAGAGTGTAATCGAGGGAATAGCTCCCCCAACCTTTGACTGCCTTCTCTTTTGCAGATTACTTTCTGGATATCTTCTTGGCTTGATGGCATTAGATCTTACTTGGCTCTAGATCACCTTGCTAACTCTAGATCTGACATGGCTCCAAGTCACCTTGCTAACTTGGAGGGAATAGCTTACGTGACATACTTTGACCATTGACCCCTTTTTTGGGCGTTAACATGTAGCTTTTCATCGATATGGATGATGTCTACTCAACGGAGGACCTCAACGAAATCTATCAAAATCAATGAAGATTGAAGGACACTAAATAGCTTAGTTTTTTGTTAACCTTTTATTTTATTTTATTTTATTTTTGTTCAATTAGTATTGAATGTTTTTTTTTTTTTAAATATTGTATCATTTTTTGTTATCAATAAAATTATTGTTGGTTTAGTTTTGGAAATTTGAGATTTTTCTATAATAGGTGCGTCGTAATTGAAATCACGAGATTCGGCAACCTGTGAGAAATTTGTAAAAATTAAAATATATAAATAAAAAAGGGGTTTTGGCAACAGTTACCCGTTGCCAAAAGTCTCCCTCGCTGTTTGTTTCTGCTATGCCACTTACGAAGACGGTTTGCAAGCCTATGCCAAAAGTTTAAATCCCTTTTTATTTTTTTTTTTTTTTTGTAGTAGTAGTATTTTAATTAATATTAAAATAAAATACGGAAATAAGTAATTTTTTTTAAAAAAGATGGTTTAATATTTTTTTATTATTTTAATTAAGTTATATTAATGATACTAAAATCTAATGTGGTTAAATTAGAATGGACTTTGAGTTTAAATGTTTAATCCAATTAAATATTCATAACTGGTACACTGAAATAGTAATAATTTATATTAATTTGAGGTTTATTTTGGAAATTTATTTTCATTAGGGAATGACCTTGATTAAAGTAGGAATGATGTTATTTTCATTTGTCGAACCCGTTCCCTTTCATCAGTAACCAGGTGGGGAACTAATCTGACAAGTTGGTCGAACCTCCTAATAGCTTTAGTAACCGACAGGTTTCCTTGGCGTAAATTGTTGAACTCCTCAACTTTGCCTTGAAGAATCGCAGAGTGAAAGTACTTTCTATTGAATACTGCTTTGAAATCTTCCCATACTAGAGCTTTGGCATTCAAAGTTTGCTTAACCACATCCCACCAGAATCGTGCATCTTTTTGGAGCATATAAATAGTACACAAGACCCTTTCCTAGTCATTCAACCTCATAAACTTGAAAATATCTTCTATAGAATGAAGCCATTCTTCAGCAACGAGTGGGTTGAAAGAGCCTTCAAAAACGGGTGGATGTTGCTTGTGGAATCTTTCATATAAGGGTTCGATGTTGACAAGCTGGTTATTTGGGTTTCCATTTCCAAGTCTTATAGGGTCACCATTCTGGGGATTATTACGGACTCCAATGTCATTGTTCCCGTGGTTTTGTTGTTCTTAATCATTCAATCGCTTAAGCAGAGTCTCAATTATCCGTGCATGTCCACGTGATTCCTCTGTTTGTGACACCATCATTTGTCGAAGTTCCACCAACTCTAGATTTCCTGAGAAACTGCTTAACCTGCACGATCTTGGCACTCCTTGACTAGTTGTTCTTGGAGTCGCGCTTGCCCACGTATCATCTCATTCTATTCTTAGACAATATTACGTAAGTTATTCATATCTTGAATAATCTCTGCGGTCTTATTGGTATTAGTAGGTTTTCCTGGAGCCATTTTCCTAGGTTATTGCATAACATAAGTTTAATACCATGAATTTTTTTTTTCATATTAAGATGAGTTCCTAGGTGATGCCAATAACTGTGCATTCTAATTAAAATGATTAACATAAACTTTCACATCTACTTACAGATCCAGTCGATGTCGAAACCTCAAGCATATGGGTTTTAAAAAGCAAAATTCGCTCTGATACCAACTGTGGCAGCCGCCCTTCTTAACGGTAAAAATACATGGACATTTTTAAAAGGGCGACAGTCACTTATTTGAACATGAAAATTCGGATAATTTTTTTTAAAAACATTTTATATTTTTCTTTTTCTATAAATTTTTTACTTATTTTAAAACTATAATTTTATGTCCCTTTATAAATTATTATAACATAGTGCAAAATACTATATAAAGTATTTAATAGTAGGCCCATCATAG
>WUAT03197469.1:0-11685 GCA_010015005.3 Ulmus americana | reverse complement strand
CAGTATGAACAGTACAACTCACAGACAATGAAGATTTTGTATGTTTCCAAGAAATATTAGGTTCAAAACATTTAAAATTTTTGAGGCTCAGGAAAATCATCAAGTGGAAAACGTGTCATGATTGTCGGATAGTCTAAGCCACTTCGACGGCAGTCCGAGCAAGGGTAAATTCCTCTAGGAAGGCAAGCCCACTCTCTTCGCAAAGGAATCGGACTTGGGGAGGAGTTGTAATGTCCAAATTTACCCGGATAGGTTAATTAAGGAAAAATGGATCTGGGGAAGGTAATATGGAGAATTAAGCCTCAACTTCGATGTCCGGTCCGGGTGGTATATTCAGGTGTTCAGGTCAAGTAGTACCTGGATAGCTTGTCCAGGAAGACGAGTCCGGACAAGGGTTGAAGGTGTTAAATCACATTGAATGTATAGCACGTCCCATTAAATGTAGTTCTGTAATCCCCATGCTTGCCGGAAACCTAGTCTGACAATGTGTTCTAGCCTCTGTACCTAGTAGAAAGTTCATGATTGTTCCTTTGCATTAGCGAACTCTAGAAGTTTTTAGGCGTGGCAGGAAAAGTGACATATATTGTATAAAATGCTCTATATCCTTGTCTATAAATAGGGGAGAGCATTAATATCTCATTTATGTTCATTTACTCTTCTCAACCACCTATTCTCTCTCTAAAACCTCTGTCTTCTCTCTATAAATAGTACTCGTTCTTGCTATAATCAAATATAAACATTGTTCTTGTCCAATTAGATCTCTATTGTACCTTAATCGGAAAATTGCTAGTATTAATTGAGATTATACTTGAGATTCCGTATTATTATCCAGATTACCCAAATCCGGTTATAACATCACAAAACGAATTCAATGACTATGAGTGCCAAAAACATAATAATTTTTATAAGAGAAATTTATTAAGATAGACTGCTTTACTTCAAAAATTTAGGGCCTATTTGGTGATCGCGATTTTGAAGTATTCTGATCATAATAAATAAAATAAAATAAAATAAAAATTCATTAATTTAATTATTTTGTAATTAGACATTACAATTACCATTAATATTACAATTATTATTATCATTATAATTGCAATAACAATTAGTATTATTATTACAATATTATTACCATTACCATTATAATAATTATCATTAATTATTATTATCATTGTCATTACTGATACCATTACAATTTTAGTTATCATTACTATTATCAATTTATCATTACTATTACTAGTGACGGAGCTAGAAACCCGTACTAATAGGGGCTTAAGTAGGAAATTTTTTTTGTAGGGGCTAATTCTTAATTTTCTAAGGATGATCTATATGTGAAAACAAAAATCATAAATATATAGAAAATTTTAAAGAAAAAAATTGTTGAGGGGGGCTTGAGCTCTTATTGGGCCTGCACTAGCTTCGTCCCTAATTACTATTATTATCATTATCATTAATTATGATCGTGTTACTAATACCGTTACACTTACTGTTATCATTATTATTATAATTATCGTTATCGTTATCGTTGACATAATCATTTCATGCACCATTATTAATACTATTATCGTTATATTACCATTATTATTATTTCGGAAAAAAAAATTGAGATTATTTTGAATTATTTTGAACAGTAACAAATTTCTGAACCGAGAAATAAATAAGTTCAGAATACTCAATGAGCTATTCACAGTAGCAATCCAAACAGGCCATTAGATCTCATTCTCCATAATTAAGAAAGAATAATCTTAACTTGTAAAAGTTTTTTTATACTTCTAATGGGAAAATTCTCGCGCGTTTTTGATCTTTTTCAAGTTTATCTCTAACGTCCTCTTAGTACTAGAGATTTCCTTGTTTCCCTTAATAGTTTCGATTCTTGAGGAACTCATCTCATCACTAAGAAAGTGTGAAGGATGAACTATTGATGAAAATTAAAATTCTTTTATTGAAAGTATAATAGAGTTTTTAATTTGGAATCTATCTAAGCAAATTCACTTTCAAACTCCGAAAACCAATAACATACTTCTGAAATGGTCCCAGAAAACAATAGTGACTATTACCACTGTTGATAGGTACTCAAGTATTTTTCAGTTATCTAGCAAAGCCTTACGTGGAGCATATATATCATATTTTGTGGCATAGGCTCATTGTGCGTATTTATTGTACATAGACAAAGGGCTATTATTTGGTTTCTCTTTTTAGAATATATGTATAAAACTTGAAGTATTATTTCGATCATTCAACTACTCCTTGACTTAAAACTTTTCTTCCAAGGATCAATATCTTTATTTCTTGAAGACTACTTGTTAACAAGAATATCAGCTCGTGATTACCAGAATCTGATCTATATTTTTTCCAAATCCACCAATTAATAGAAGAGTGGCTAGTCTTTTAGAATATATGTATAGTTAATGAAATAGTCTTGTTTGTTTGGCAGAGCAAGAAATGGTCAATTGTAGGGTTTTGGCTGGTGGTGGAGCACAACGAAGCAATTTGGGAATGTGGTAATACACCTGAAATTACTATCATTAATCTTGAATTGATTCCACTTAAGATTCTGCATTTTCAACACCAACTCCAAAAGATGTGCGTTTGACTTCTCATATAGGTGGATATAGGTGCTTTGTTTTGCTTGCAAGTTTCAAGGAAGACTGCTAGAAATTTGTTATTATCAACATGTAATTCCAATCATACACAACCCCAAAAATCAAAATTTTAAATTTGATCCAAAAAAGAAAAATCAAAATCCTAAATTTCGTCTTGGCTTCAAATATCATTTCTATATATATATATTTTGTTTAACATGAAAAGGTTAACGAGCTAGAGAGACTGGATCTGTATGACATGATTTAAATACTTTGAAAATTTGCAGCTGACAATTTCACTTATATATTATCAGCGATTGAGTTTTTTTTTTCTTTTTAGAAACAAAATTGTTGTAAAATTCCCCATGGCCAACATTCACTTTTGAACTTTATCAAACCAAGTCCAGTCTATAACAATGTAAAGTCTTTGTTTGGACTTTGGACTTTGAATTTTATTAATTGAGGAGAAGAAAATAAAAAGTATAGTCAAGGGAAGATGTTTTCTAGTGTTAAGAACAAGAATGAGTATGTAAAAAAAACATGGGGAGATTTTCTTCAATAGCCTATCATGAAACAAAATAAGAGGAGTAAAAAAAAAAACTAGGATTTTTTTTTCCCTGATAGACGTTGTTTTTTTTTTTTTTTTTTTTTTTTTGGGGGGGCAAGAGGAAGAGGCAAAAAGCAAAAGAGAGGTTGAATTCTTAAGCGATAAAAACTAGTAGGAAGAAAGAACAATTTAAATAAAAAATAAAAAATCATTTTATTGTTTAGTAGTTGAGCGGTGATGAGATTCTAGCTATAGGTAGACTAGGAAGACATATGTTTTGCTTTCTTTCGAGAGAATTTTTGAAAGTATTTTTCTACTAATATGATGAGTTGGATAAAGAACCGAAGCAAACCAAATCTGACCCAACAAAATGATTTAAAAAAAAAAAAAAACAAAACCCTTCTTGGGGCTCCATTTCTTTTTAAAATTATTTCCAAATGAGAAATAAGTTATACAACTAAAAAAAAAAACTCTTAATTGGATTAAGACGTAAGCATATGGGATGAGGTGAACAACCAAAGCAAGGGAAGCCGGCAAAGCTTATTGGTGAAATTGACTCATTAATTATAATTGGTTGAAAGATGAGTCCCTATTAAGGCTGGTTGTTAGATGTATTAGGTCTAGGTGGCAAAGGTTGATTGGTTAGTTTAGATTAGTTGATGTGGCGGCTCTTGACAGCTCATCTACAGCTGTTAGTTAGAGCAAGTAGGTCTGATGTATTACAGCTGTAATTGGTTGTTATCTGATGTAGATGTGATTGTTACAGCTTGTATATAATCTCTTGTACTCTGTAGCTTCGTGCTTTAATCAATATACACAGACTTTCTTCCATTTCTCTCATATTCTTTGAGCTTTCTAATATGGTATCAGAGCGCCTTTAATGTGCCTCGTTTTTCTTCTTCTTTGTTAATCCAATTTCGATTTTGCTTGTTCTTGTTCTTCTTCGTTCTTCTTGTTATGGCTCATGGAGGAGGATCCAACAACAACAACAATGGTGGTAACCATTCAAACAACAACAATGGTGGAAATCGATTCACAAATTTGGAAGGTTCTAGCTGATCTACTTCTGATGATTCCAATTCACCTTTCTATCTTAGCAACAGTGATCATCCTGGATTAGGTTTGGTTTCGCAACCTTTAATTGGAAATAATTACAATTCTTGGAGTTGATCTATGACCATGGCCTTGATTGCGAAAAATAAACTATGTTTTTTTGATGGAACTATCTCTAAACTTTCTCTGGATAATGACTGCTATAATTTATGGTCTTGTTGTAATAGCATGGTTATGTCTTGGATTCTACATGCTGTGTCTCGTGAAATTGCTGATAGTATTATGTACATAGACAATGCTGAGGATATGTGGAATGATCTTCATGATCATTTTCATCAAAGTAATGGTCCTCGTGTTTTTCAAATCAAGCAACTCTTGAATGTTCTTTATCAAGGAGCAGATGATGTTAATGGCTATTTTACCAAGCTTAAGACCTTATGGGATGAGTTAAAAGATTTTAGGCCAATTCCTTCTTGTAATTGTGGAGGTATGAAAGCCTTAATGGACTATCAACAGCAGGAGTATGTTCTTCAGTTTCTTATGGGCTTAAATGAATCTTTTGCACAGATTCGGGCTCAGATCTTGATGCAAGATCCTCTTCCCCCAATTAATAAGGTTTTTTCTCTGGTTGTTCAAGAAGAAAGACAAAGGAGTTTAACTTCTTCTTCCATTTCTGACTCTGCTAGTTTTGCTGTTAATATTGGAAGTTCTTCTTACTCGAGAGGCAAATATGACAATAGGCAGTATGAGAAGCCTACTTGTGCTCACTGTGGTTATCTTGGGCATACTATAGATAAATGTTACAAGCTTCATGGTTATCCACCTGGTTTCAAATTTCGCAACAACAATAGTATGGGCAATACAGGAAAATATTCCCCAGTTAATCAGAACAGACCTATGGCTAATCAAACTGGCACTAGTTCTGATCAAGGAGATGATTCTACTGACCAAACTACTGGTGTTTCAGCTTTGTCTTCAAGTCAGTGCCAACAGCTCATAGCGTTGCTTAGCAATCAGTTGTCTTCAACTTCTCCGATGAATACTGAGCAGCAACCTGTGGTTTCAAATTTTACCGGTATATCCTCTTTTATTCCTTCGAATTCTTGGATTTTAGATACAGGTGCCACACATCACGTTTGTCATAATGAGACTCTTTTTGAATCTTTTGAGTCTACATTTGCTGCTTCTTATGTCACACTTCCTAATGGACAAAGTGCTTCAATTGACCGTGTAGGAAGAGTCAGGCTTTCTTCTTCAATTTTGTTAGAGAAAGTTTTGTTTGTTCCTTCCTTCAAGTATAATTTGGTGTCCATCAGTGCTCTTACCAGATTTTCTAACTGTGCCCTGTTGTTTTCTGCTACTGAATGCATTATTCAGGACATTTCTCGAGCAATCCAGATTGGGAAGGGTAGCAGAGTTGGCAACCTTTATTACTTGAATATTTCTGATACACAAGTTCATTCTACTTGTCTTTCTGATTCTATTGTTCCTACTAATGAAACTTTATGGCATTTTCGCTTAGGCCATCCTTCTTGTATAAAGATTCATCCTCTAAATAAAGATTTGCTGTTTGGATCTTGTTCTAATGATGATTTTCACTGTTCTATTTGTCATTTCGCTAAGCAGAAGCGTTTTCCCTTTATCTCTCATAATTCTTTATCTCAAAAGCCTTTTGACTTGTTACATTATGACATCTGGGGTCCTTTCCACACCGTTACAGTGGAAGGATTCAGATATTTCCTCACCATGGTTGATGACTGTTCTAGGTTCACATGGGTTCATCTACTTCAGACTAAATCAGAGGCTAAATTGGTTATTCCTAAGTTCTTCAGCATGATTAAAACCCAATTTGGTGTTAGTATAAAAGCTGTCCGATCTGATAATGCTAAAGAACTGGCTCTTGATAATTTCTTTTCTTCAAATGGTGTTATTCACTATCGCTCTTGTGTAGAACGACCAGAACAGAATTCTGTTGTTGAACGCAAACATCAACATCTTCTTAATGTGTCTCGAGCCTTACTATTTCAATCTAATGTTCCTCTTGCTTACTGGGGTGATTGTGTCCTTACTGCAATTTATCTTATTAATAGAACTCCCAGTATTTTGTTGAAAAATAAGTCTCCTTTTGAGATTTTATATGGCAAGTCTCCAGAGTATAATCATCTTAGAGCTTTTGGTTGCTTATGTTATGCTTCCACACTCTTAAGTGCTCGAGATAAGTTCTCTCCTCGTTCTAAAGCTTGTATATTTCTTGGTTATCCTTCTGGAATGAAGGGTTATAAACTACTGGATATTGAGTCAAGAAGATTTTTTGTTTCTCGTGATGTCAAATTCCATGAGAAAATTTTTCCCCTGCTTTCTAGTTCGACTCAATCTATAGATCACTTATCTTTGTTTGACAATACAGTTCTGCCACTTCCCATCTCAGATTCTGATCTAACTGTCCAACCAGTTGATGCTAATCCAGTTGACTCCAATGTTTCATCTACACCAGCTCAAACCAGGACTACAAGAGTTCGAAATAAACCAACTTATCTGCAGGATTATCACTGTGCACTTGCTCAACATCAGCATCCTGTTCACTCTGATTCTGCACACTCCTTGTCTCATGTACTTGATTATGCTAAGTTGTCATCTTCCTTTCGTTCTGCTGTCCTTTCTGTATCCAGTCAAGTTGAACCAGAAACTTACCAGCAAGCAGTGGGTCATCCCGACTGGGAACGTGCCATGAAAGCTGAAATAGATGCTCTTGAGGATAATGGTACTTGGTCAGTGGTCAGTCTTCCTGTTGGTAAGCATGCTGTTGGTTGTAAATGGGTCTTTAAGATCAAATATAATGCTGATGGTTCTGTAGAACGATACAAGGCTCGTTTAGTGGCAAAAGGATATACTCAGCAGGAGGGAATAGATTACATGGATACTTTTGCACCTGTGGCTAAGTTGGTCACTGTCAAGCTGCTGCTAGCTTTAGCCTCTATCAATGGCTGGTTTCTATACCAGTTAGATGTCAATAACGCCTTCCTTCATGGTGATCTTGATGAAGAGGTGTATATGACTATACCTCCAGGGTATAGTCCTACGGGGGGGACAGTTTCTAATGCTGTTTGTAGACTTCACAAGTCACTTTATGGGCTCAAACAAGCTTCGAGACAATGGTATGCGAAATTCTCCAACACCCTCTTGGCCAATAGCTTCAAGCAATCAGCAACAGATCATTCTCTTTTTATAAAGAATTCTGGTAATACTTTTCTTGCGTTGCTTGTTTATGTTGATGATATAATCATAGCAAGCAATTGTGCTAACGCTGTTCAAGACTTGAAAGACACTTTGGAGAGGAATTTTAAACTCAAAGACTTGGGAAATTTGAGGTTCTTCCTTGGACTTGAGGTGGCATGAATTGATAAAGGACACTATACACTCCAGTTATTGGCAAATACAGGGTATCTAGCTTGTAAACCAGCCAACACGCCTATGGAAGCAAATTTAAGGTTGTCTCTTGAAGAAGGTGAACTGATAAACAATCCATCTTCTTATAGAAGGATGATTGGAAAATTATTATATCTTACCATCACGAGACCAGATATTTCTTTTAGCGTGAACATGCTGAGTCAATTCTTAGCAAATCCAAGAGTTCCATATCTAAAGGTAGCTCAAAAAGTCCTTCAATACATCAAGTAGTCTCCAGGACATGGCTTATTCTTTCCTACTTCTTTAAACATTCAATTGAGAGCTTTTGCTGAAGCCAGTTTTTCAAATACACCAAAAGTATAATTTAAAGTCTTTGCTGATGCAGATTGGGCGACTTGTCCAGATAGTAGAAGGTCAATCTCTGGTTTTTGCATCTTTCTTGGTGATTCTCTAATATCTTGGAAGTCCAAGAAGCAACACACAGTCTCTAGATCATTTGTTGAGGCTGAATACAGGTCGATGGCCAATGCCACTTGTGAACTCACTTGGCTACAATCATTGCTTAAGGAACTTGGCATTAATCATTCCAAACCAGCTTTGATGTATTGTGATAATCAGGCAGCTCTGCATAGAGCTGCAAATCTGGTATTCCATGAGCGTACTAAACATATAGAGATTGATTGTCACTTGGTTCGTGAAAAGGTTCAAGCTGGAAGTCTTAAGACGATGCATGTTTCTACAAACCATCAATTGGCTGATGTCTTCACCAAAACACTTCACCCAACTCAGTTTCATTTTCTAGTAAACAAGATGGGACCGAAAAATATTTACAGTCCATCTTGAGGGGGAGTATTAAGGCTGGTTGTTAGATGAATTGGATCTATGTGGCAAAGGTTGGTTAGTTTGTTTAGATTAGCTGATGCGGCAGCTCATCTACAGCTGTTAGTTAGAGCAAGTAGATCTGATATATCACAGCTGTAATTGGTTGTTATCGAAGCTAATCCATGTATATAATCAACTTGTACTCTGTAGCTTCGTGCTTGATCAAAATATACACAGATTTTTTCCATTTCTTTCTTGTTCTTTGAGCTTTCTAATATTATATCATTTGTCTCGGTGATTTTATTGAAGTGTGTAGATTTTGATTTTATATCATGACTTGAAATTTATGCTAGTGAAATGTGTTTTAGAGTTTAGTAATTCGTGAAGGAAAAACAATTTGACTTATTCATAAGCTTTGATAATTATTCTTATTACTTGTCATTTTCACTCTACTAACACTTTGATCTGCATGATCCAGGACCAGATGATACACTAAAGCAAAAAACATTTGAACTGCTGCATAAAATGACCAAGTCCACCAATGTGGAAGTGATTGTTGATCGGATGATTGAATACATTATTAGTATTAATGATAATCATTATAAAACCTATATAGCATCTCGATGTGTTGAACTGGCAGAGCAATTTTCTCCGGGTAATCAATGGTTTATCCAGGTAAATTGGTTTCTTTCTTTTGCATTATAGACCATCTGTTCAAAAGAAAATAAAAGAACTTTTGTATGAATCTTTTCTCACATATTTTTTTATGACCTCTGTCTATTATTTTGCTCCACATATCATGAATAAAGTCTTTAAGTATGCTGGAGATCTTGTGAATATAAAGGTGGCACATAATTTGATGAGGTTGATTACTGAAGGATTTAGTGAGGATGATGAAACTGGGCAGCTGAGATCATGTGTTGTATGTATTAGTATCATTGCACCATGTCTATAGGTTTGAATGCATGGTATTTAATTCTTTAAAATAAATAAAGTCATACAATTTGTAATTGCTTACTTATCTTTAGTGATGTAGAAATTTATATTCTTTTGAGCTAGGAGTTAATAAAGTCATGCAATTTGTAATTTCTTACTTATCTTTAGTGATATAGAAATTTATATTCTTTTGAGCTAGGAGTGAAATATATATATAGGGATATCTTGAAACTCAAAAATTAGTTGAGATGATTTTCTAGCAACTTAGGCTTTGTATTTTGTGATGCAAACCAATTTAAGGTGTAGTGCTCAGGACGTTTTGGTGTTATATTGCAAAATTTAGGCTTTATTGTTGGACCTCATATGCTTTCTTTATATAGTACTTGTGCTCCCTTGATTGAGTAAGAATGCCCTGTAGTTTTACATTTTTTTCTTTGCCTACTTGATGAGTCGATGTTTTTTTTGAAAGCATTACTAAAATTCGTTGTGACGAATAATTGTGTAGGTGGAGAGCCAAAACTACCATCAGTTTTCCTTCAGGTACATTCCACTCCATCTTTATTAAATCATTTATTTCTTGATATGTGGTCAGTGCTAAAAGAATTCTTATGCGTAAACTAAAATTTTAGTTTGGATTATAGGTCATTTGTTGGGTTTTAGGTGAATACGGAACTACTGATGGGAGGTACACTGCTTCTTATATTGTTAGGAAGTTATGTGATGCAGTAGAAGCATATTCCAACGACAAAACTGTAAGGTGTGAATTATATTCTTGTAGCTAAAACATTTCAATTCACAAACAATAACAAAAATAAATGTAAATGAATAGAATAAAATAAAAGAATGTGATGTATGTAAAAGGATCTGTTCAAACGAAATATATATATATTTACATAATATCTTTTGACCACTTCTATTTTTAAATTTACACTAATAGACTAAGGATTTATGGAATGTACATAATATCATTGTGTCGGTACATTTACAAAAGATGCTACTTCATGATATTGAAAAGTGGGCACCAAAGCTCCAAGTCAAAGGGGCTGTGGTTGACTTCTTCTCAACAGGCAGGTTCTTTCTCCAATTTTGTTAATGCTTCATTTCAAATTTGAGATGTAATTCTTGTATTGATACTCAATATTGCTTTAGCTGCCCTGTTAATTTCTGATGATTGTAATGACAGTGTCTCTTCAACAAATGATTAAAAAAATAAATTCTCCAGTTTTCCTTGTCAACCCAGCGTATGATTTTTGGCAAGCAAGTTTTCCTTATTTCCCAAACTTCATTTTCTAATTACAAGTTTTCATTTTATAGATTTCTTCGTATACTATTTGGTGTTTACATACAACATATCTTGGTACCGGATGCATTGGGTTCTTATAGCAACTGGCAAAAGTGTATCTGGACCAGATTGAAATACTACAAGGTAATTGAATATCTTGGAACTGGTGGTCCAGTAGAGTAATCACCTTTGTACAAGTGTTGGTATATGAGTTGTCTTACAGGCAAGCAGTTACTCGTGTAGAGCTGCAATATATAAGAAGGATCCTCAAATATTCGCAGCCTCAAATCCTTCGACATGTTATCCTTCAGATCATTCTCTTGCTTGACCACCTTCCAGAAGGATCCTTTGGCAAGTTACCTTCGTGATATAACCTTTAGAATTATCCTTTGTAATTACTCTTTTCTTGAATAATTCCCAATTTGCCTCTTTTTTCCTTTGTAATCTTTTTGACTTTGACCCTTAATTCTCCATTTATCAACAGCCACGTGGACAAGTCTAATTTTATCCAACCATACCAAATGTAGGAATTTCGAATATCCAATTTGCATCCTTTAATCCAATATCAATTGTCTATTAATATAGAACACCTAAAGAATAAGAATATTAGAATTGTATACCTTGATTGCACCATGTAATATAATAGATTAGTTGTACAATACAAACCATGCTAGTAGCTTTTTCTCTATAACCCTAATATTTACTACAGTTTTTCATAAGTCAAGCATAACCATAGTATTGCTATTTATAGAGTTTAGAGATGAGACCTAGCTTTCTCTAGGATTTCATTGGGTACTCTCGCCACAAAGATTTAGTAAACCAATGCTTACATTCACTACTACAAAAAAGGGATTTCGCGAGGGTCAAAAACTCATGCGAAAAGGTTTTTGCGAGAGTTCAATAACCGTCTCTATATCCGCTGATACGGTAAAGAAATAGCGAGAGACACTTTTCGCGAGAGTTCAACTCTCGCGGAAAGTCACTTTTTGCAAGAGTTTAGCTGAAAACTCTCGCGAAAAGTTAGTTTTTTTTTTTTAATTTGTCGGAAACGAACAATT
>WUAT03197468.1:0-18799 GCA_010015005.3 Ulmus americana | reverse complement strand
TCTAAAATTTACAAAAGGTTGAAATTTTTGCTTTTTTTTTTTTGAATAATCAAAGGGTTGATACTTGAAAGTTAGAAACCTAAGAAAGGGATTTCGTCCCTGCAACTCATCATCTCTGGCAACTTCCCCGATTTTATCTGCAAAATTAAAACCCCTAGAATGAACCCAATGGCTAGACAAGTCTCGACTCTGTTAAAGAGACTGAACCAATAATTTCAGCAGTGGAGAGAAATTCGAGTTATAGTTCTGAACGAAAACCTCGAGCAGGCTCTTACCTTTATGCAGCAACAAATGCAATCCAGTGGGATCAAACGCCTCATCAAGAACGAGCAAATCAATCACATCAAGAACTCCAAGAAGCGGATTTTGGCTATGAAGAATCTCAAGCGGAAGATTCGTTCTCAGGAGCTTGCTCACAAGCTTCAAGCTATCCTCATCAAGAAAGTCATGTATTTTTCCAGATTAAACCCTTAAATCTTCACTAATTTGTTTTTTAGATTATATTTTGAAGTTTTAATTTTGAAATTTTTTATGTTTCGCTGTAATTTATATAGTGAGGTTAATTTAAACAAAAATCTTTACTTGCATGTGCATATGGGTTGTCTGCCAAGTGTTTGAAAAAATGTCAAGTTCAGGGTTTAGTATATTTCACTACTCTCAATTGGCCAGTTTCGAAAAGGTACATTGAGTAAATGGAAATGCACTAGGATAAGCTTGGTGGATGTCTATAGTTGAAGTTTTCTGGTTCTGGTTATTAGAATACTACTAAGAAACAGAAACTTATCTATTAGTTATTTCAAAGTGGTACAAAATATAAAGGGTAGAAACAATCAGACTATCCACATTATAGAACAAATCAAATCTTTGCCTTCTAATCCCTTTTAAGAAAAGGGTGATGATAGACTAATTTTGCACTGTTTCTCAAGATAGAATATAAAGTGATACTCTTACAAATGGATTTGATGATGGTTTATAGTTGGTGAACTGTTGAAGCTTGTGATATCAATAGAAACTTATATTTACTAGGTACATCACTAAAAATTAAACATATATTAGTATCACAACATTCTTTGCAGCTTGGCCTTGATTGTGTACTATTCAAGGTCCTGTCACAAATTTTTTTTATATAATCTCAGAAGTTGCTTGCTTTGATTGGATGGAAATTTTCATATCATTACTCTTGAAACATGTGTTATGTGGTTATTCCAAACAAAATTAAGCGAGAAATTTTGAGGGAAAACTTTGGTTAAACTCAATCTTATTATATGGTTAGGTAGCGCCTAAAACAATAATATGGTTAGGTAGGAAATAGGATAGAGTTACATTTATTCTCTCTTTTATATTTTTGGTCTCCCATTTTTGTTTTTGATTCTTGTTTTCAACTATATATATATATATATATATATATATATAATCTTTTGAATAATATTGATGCGCAATGCTCATGTTCACTGATCTTTTGCATTGAATTGTTGCAGGGGTTTATGAAAGTTGCTAGGTTTTGCGAGGAAAACAAATGATTTGGTTTTCTATTTTTGACACTCTTTTCCCCCTTAAATCTTTTTACTCAACAACCTGCTCAGCCATGATTATTTTTGTATAATGTTTGTGCTGAAGCCTCTCTTGATACCAAAATCTCATTGAGATGAGCTGTTAGTTTGAAATCACAAGTTTTAATGATCAGTGAATTGGATCGTTTTGTTCATTATTTTGGACTCTATGTTGAATAAGCTAGTTCGGTTTTCAACTTTTGATTATGCATTTTGAGATGGATCGAAACTTTCAGTTCTTGCCTAGTAGACCTTAGTCCAGCCTCTTATTTTCAGGTATAAAGCCTAACTTTGTGTGTTTGTAAAGGTCCAATTGGTGTTCACCCAATGAACTAATAATAGAGTAAATATATTTGAGCATCTGGTCCATTCAAAAAAAAAAAAAAAAAAAAATTCAAGTCCATTTTTTATTTTTATTACACTGATGCTCGGCTTTTAGGATATCGTATTCCCCAAGGCTGCGTTTGGTATGAATATTATAGTTTGATGATTGGACTATTTTAATATTTTATGAAAAATTAAAGAAATAATAAATTTCTTACTTTGATTATAAATTAATAATAAATATGATGAGAAAATGTATATATATTCAAACACGAACTTTAATCAAATTTTTTTTAAAAAAATACAATGAAAATTTAATTATAAAAAAAATTATTAAGTCTTTAAATTAATTATTTAAAATTTTAAAGCCTATTAAAAATTAATATTAAAAAATCTGCTATTAAGTATATTAAAAAATTATAATTATATGTAATTTAAATAATTATCAAATTATTTTATATTTTAAACAATATCATTATCAACTAAAAAAGTTATTTTCGAAAAAAAAAATTTGTTACGCAAAGTAATAGTGAAAATCACCTTATCTCGGCGTTTATTTCAGGACTGAAGAAGATATATTCCAAGGAAGTTGAGGCACTAAACAAGGAAAATGAGATTCTTTGTCCTAATCCCTCTCTCAAGCCGATGTAACAAAGGAAGCCTAAATGTATATATACACCCACACCTAAGTTAGTTAAAGATAATTTTTGTCGGTTGTTATGTTAACTAAATATGTATTTTGTTGTACTTTATAAATATTGAACGCCAACCTTAAATTAAGTTAAATTTCACATGATTCTTACCAAATTTTGATATTTTTTTTTTGGTACGCTAGAAATTCTAATAACTTCTCATAATTTATAGGAATTCTAAATTGGGATATAATTTACCATAATTCGTCCGGCAATTCCCAATCCCATTCAAACGACATGTCGTCAAAATGGTCAGGCCCGGCCCGGCCCAGTAATTAAATGGGCCTAGAACATCAATTTTGGCCCTTTAATGAGCTACTTACGCAGTCGTGTCTGCAAAACGTCACTATTGATAGTTGAGAGTTGAGAGTGAGAAAGGAAAACCCCACAGTGGCCTCTGGGTTTAAGGTCTGAGAAGCACAAGTCCAAAATCCAAAAGCTTCTCTTCTCTACACTTCTCGCTTGACCATTGCTGCGAAAATCACACTCAATCTGTGCTCGTTTATGGTTGGTTCCAATGGAGGGTTTGAAGCTTCGCTTGGTTTTCCAAGATCGGAACATTCTTAGCAAGTCACAGAGGAAGGAGGGGCTCAAGCGGAGCTGGATTCTCATGAAACCGCACCACGACACAATTTCCGACTTCGCCGCCTACCTACTCTACGTTTTCGACCTCGATGATGCTTGTCCTCATGGACTTGTTCTCTCTGTAAGCTTCTTCTTGTTCTGTTGAGCAATCAAACCCCCGTTCCCCCGAAAAAGTGAAATTAAAAAGAAAATTGATAATTTGAAATGATCATGGAAGTAAGGAGCAAGGCATTGTTGGGATTTGGGGTTTTTTATATTTGAAAAGTCAAGAATATTTGGGACGCATGCACACTAAGCTTATGCAAATTTTCTGATGGGTTATCTTTTTGGATATTGGAAATGTGTGAAAAGAGTAGTGATTTTGTAATTTTAGTGATAGTTGATTGCTTAATAGAAGTTGATAAGCCATAAGATATAACAAAACCCAATTGGGATTTTGACTAGAATGCATGTGTTAAGTACTGGGTTTTTGATGAAACCACCATGGTTGGATTATTTTTTCTTGCAGATGGATGGCTTTGCATTACCACCTTTCGAGTCGACTTCTATTTTGAAGGATAATGATATTATCTGGTCAGTTTGTTTGTAGTTTTTGTGAGGCAGGTTTTAATTTCTTTCCGGATGTTGTTGATATTCATGTATTGAATAGCATTATACTTTTTATGTTTTAATTGTTTTGACAGCGTGAAGAAGAAACAGGGTATAACCAATGATGTTTTGCAAGTGTGTGATGGGAAAAACACTTGTGAGTTAGAAGGAGTTGGGGATGAGCAACCTGCAAATGCTGGCATGAAGCTTCTGGCCAATGAGTTTGAATTGGAGACTGGAGGTTATGGAAGTGAATCTGAAGAAGATGATCCTGATGAGGGTGAAGATGAATTGCCAGTAGATGATAAGCCGGAGAAGAAGACGGTTTCTAAGAAAAGAAAGGCGTCTGAGAAACTTCAGAACTCAAAGTAGGGCAATCTGTTTTCAGAGTTTATCTTATGAAATCTTGTCGATGTAATTTATTTGAGACCTCACTGGTACTATATCAGAGAAAGAAAAAAAAAAACTAGGTTTCAAAATACGGATTGGAATATACCATAAGCATGTGTGTATGTTACCAAAGTCTGAAGCTTTTCTTAATCTATTCCATTTTTGGTGACAGGAGGAAGAAAAATAAGTTGGCTAGCAGTATAGAACGTTCAGTTGCTCAGGAAGATGTCCAATTAGAGCCAAATGAAAGCTCTCATCAGCTCTGTGTCCTCCCCAAGAAGAGTCCTGTTCAGGAGGATGTGTTGTCTGAACAAGATAAACCAGACAATTCAAGTGCCCCGGAAATTGATGACAGAACCAATAACATGACCACACCTTCCAAAAATAAGAGGTAGTTGCAAGGCATTTTTTTTCTTATTCCTTTTTTGTTTGGATTACTTTGTTTGACCTTTTTTTTACATTTCTTGATTCAATTTATCTGATACCTTACTGCTACTATTTAAGAGAGAAAATATCTGGTTATAAAATAATGATCAGAATGTGGCAAACCTGTTGTATGTGCAATATACTATAAGCATGTCTTTTTGATACCAAAGTCTTAAGCCTTTACTAATCTAATCCATTTTGGTGACAGGAGGAAGAAAAATAATCTGGCCAAAAATAGAGTACATTCAGGTGCTCAGGAAGAGGTTCAGAATGATGTCCAGATAGAGCAAAATGATAGCTCACATCAGCTTTGTGTCCTCCCCCAGAAGAGTCCTGTTAGGGAGGACGAGTCGTCTGAGTCTGAACAGGATGAACCAGACTATTCAAGTACCCCAGAAAATGATAAGAAAACTAATAACATTGCCACACCTTCTGAAAAAAAGAGGTAGTTTCAAGGAATTTATTTATAAGATGTTCTAGTGGAGTGGGAAGATCTTATTCCTTTTTTTTTTTGGATTACTCTGTTCAACCTTTAGTTTTTCCTCTTTTTCCTTTGAATGCGTTTCTGGATTGGATATTCAAACGTGATAATTTTCATTTTAAGTTGCCACTTTGTACTTTTTTTTTTTTTGAATTTGTGAATAGCTCATATATTGCAGCAATAAATCAGATATACGTTACTCAGTAGGCTAGCCATTTTACCTTTTAGTTTGATGAATCTTCTGAATTTTATTTTTATTGAGGGAAGGACAAATGTGTAAATCTTTATGGGAGATTCATAGCATTTTAATGTGGAAAAATATTTTTACTTGTTTGTTCATTGTTAGCTTGTTGCCTTGTCCTTGCAGATTTGCAAGCTTATATAGATAAAGAAAGAATTAATTCACCTTCACTTTTATGTGTTTGCCAGCATTAGAAGAGAGTCTTTTGTGACTGTAACTTTATTCTTTGGTCAGCTTCACTTCTTCTCTCTGCATTATTAATTTGCTTATTATTATTATTTTCTAGGTCCTGTGAGATACAGGAGAATGACAAAAGAAGTGTGGTTTCATCTGGTACGCTTAGCAGAGTTCAAAAGGTCTGTGATTACCTATTTTGCATCGAATGTTTCATAGAAATCCTTATAAATTTTTATAGCATTTTACTTTATGATCATTTGCATTCTGCAGTAGGTAGATCGTCTCCACATGAGTGGTATATGAGTTTTACCTTTTCTATCAGTTGTAACTGACTTTGAAATTTGTTTACTCATTTAATTAATTTAATCATTTATAAGTTCTAACTAGTGCTACATTATCTTATTTTTGTCAAACAGTCAACTCGTAGAAGTGCTCTACGTAAAAAGATGAAGAGGCGGTGGTTGAGAGAACATGCTAATGATGGAGAAAAGGAGGTAATTTGGTGTTATGAGTATAACATATTTATTATTCACATGCTCGCCAATATGAATAAGACTAAGTTATTCACATGTGGTGCACAGAGCTATACAAACAAGCAGAGTAATTGAACTGTTGCGTGTAAAGTCCAAGTCATTGTATTGGTTTGTATATATATGCAAATGTCCTGATCTGTTTAGGTCCTGTTCAGATACAAGAGAATGGTAAAAGAAGTGTGGATTCATCTGGTATGCCTGACGGAGTTCAAAAGGTCTGCGAATACCTATTTGGTTTGCATCAGTTATTTTTTCATATAGAAATCCCTACACAATTTAATAGCATCTTACTTTATCACCATTTACATTCTGGAGTAGTAGATCATCTCTACATGATTGGTATACGAGTTTTACATTTTTCTCTCTTTTAGGTTTCACTGGCTTTGAAATTTGTATACTCATTCATTAATCATTTATATGTTCTAATTTGTGCTACATTTTCTTTTTTCTGTCAAACAGTCAACTTCTAGAAGTGCTCGTCGTAAAAAGTCCCAAAAGCGACAGTTGAGAGAACATGCTACTAATGGAGAGGAGGTAATTTGGTTGGTATATGTTTGCAAATGTCCTGTCTGTTCTGTCTGGATGGTTAATCCAAGACTTTATTAGGTTTGAGTTAATAAATTTTCTAAATTACTGGTATGGAGGGAGAGTTTCTTTAACTTTTTCTTGATTGTGTTCTTTTTTATGCCTCATCAGACACCATTAATCAAAACAGATAACAAGAGATCATCTAGCAAAGTTGAAACAAAATATAATGAGGAACATCAACAAGCTGATGAAAGTAGTAATGATGAAGAGAATACCGTTGTACCTGTTGTAATTAGCCCTGGACACATTCGCTTTGAGCCCCTTAGGAAAGGTATATGTTCTAACAGGATGGGCAATCTTGTTATCTGTTACTCAAACTGTATGGTTAGTTAATACCATACTACTATAATTATCTGGTTCATGTACTTTTTACAGTGAATGCAGATCAACCTACTCAGTCTTTGCAGTATGAAGCTCCAGTGGTATTTTCATATTCTTATTTCTTTCTTATCAAAATTTACCCGAGAAAGAGAAGAGATTACTTCTTACATGCCCTGCTCTCCTAGGATCCTTTATTGTTTAATGTCTTCTGGACTTTCTTTCTTTTCATTAATTTATTATTCTATTCCTGTGGGTATCTTTCTATGTGATACTCTTTGATGGTCCTGATATATTGATACAAACTTATTATTAATTCTTGTTTCAGAACACTTTTCAGTGGAATGGAACCACCAGTAAGAAGAAGGGCCAAAAATGGGGCAAAGAAAATAATACTTTTTACAAAAGAGATGATCAGAAAACTTTGAATCAAGATTCTTCTGAGGTGTTGGCTATTGAAGAAGAGAGACCTACAAAAGTTACCATAGACTTTGAAAAACTTCAACCCTGCACCAGTCTGCCTAAGGTTTGTTGCATTGTCCTTTAATTTTTGCTTGCACCAATCTATTTGTTGTCATCCCAGTAAAGGAATAATATAAATGTGTTCTGTCAAAACATCGAGCCATTTTCAATTTTCTTCTTATTCTTTGGGTAAATTTAGCCTTGAATTATTTTTAAGAACACTTTTTGGGACAACTTGTGGCCTCTGAATAAGTTGATTAAAACCAGATGGAGTAGTAAGCTTTTCGTGCCAAATAACTTTAAAATTCAAATTTTATTTTGTTTGTGTTTCATACTGCAGGAAGGTGATCAAGTTGCATATCGTTTGCTTGAGTTATCATCGTCCTGGACTCCTGAACTCTGCTCCTTCCGGGTAGGGGTCTTTCTTCTGCTAGTCTAGGTTGCTCCTTCTATTTTGTGCTCTGGCATAAAAGGTTTTATTTTGTAGGTTGGGAAAGTATTGAAGTATAATCCGGTATCTGATAGGATTACACTGATACAAGTTCCAGAATATCCCATTGTTTCTGAAAAGAATGGAGATGAGGAATCTAAAGCACAACCAGAACCAGAAACTTCCATTTATGCAGAAGATGGCTCCCTAGAGGTGCCATCCATTACCTTTTTCTTTCTGTCATTCTCTCTCTCTTTTCTCTCCAATGACCCTGAAGTTATAGTTTATCATTCAACAAGCAAAGCTTTATATGCTTGCATGGAGATGTAAATTCATTTATGTTGCATCTGGAAACCGGGTGTTTTCATTATATGTGTAATTTTTCTTCTATCTAGCAAGCAGAGCATGTGCAGTGTTGCTTATTCTTCACTGCAAGGATCTGACGAGTAAGGCTTCTCTTTGCAGATAGAATATTCATCACTTGTTGATGTTCGAATTCTCAAACTCGGTAACTCAAACACTGCGAAAACAGACACTGCTGGGGTCAGTCAAGTTACCATGAGAGATCAAAATACTGCCTCAAGCTTCAGGGCAAACTCTTACAAGAACACTCGATCTCCTGTAAAAGGTATCAAACAATTATGTTCACATGCTGGGCATTGGGTTATAAATGGAATTTAAGGGGCTTAAATTTTGATACAATTTCACTTTCACTGGTTAACTTATTGCTAATTCTCTCTTTGTAGTAAATGGGAAGAGCAAATGGGACGAACTCTCTGAGGGTTTTAGTCCAAAGGAGGTCCAGATGGCCCAGGAGAATGGCTGGAATAAAAAGTGGACGAAACCTGCCAAGCATATTAACTTTAACACGGGAAAAGCTTTTGGTGGGAAGAATGGTGCTTCAAGGTCCTGGAACAACTCAAACACAAGAAAAGCTGTTGGTGGACAGAATGGTGCTTCGAGTTCCTGGAACAACTCAAACACAAGAAAAGCTTTTGGTGGACAGAATGGTGCATCGAGTTCCTGGAACAATTCAAACACAAGAAAAGCTTTTGGTGGACAGAATGGTGCATCAAGTTCCTGGAACAACTCAAACAAAAGAAAAGCTTTCAGTGCACCGAATGGTGCTTCAAGCTCCTGGAACAACTCAAACGCAGCAAAAGCTTTTGGTGGACAGAATGGTGCTTCAAGTTCCTGGCACAACTCAAACACAGCAAAAGCTGTTGGTGGACAGGATGCTGCTTCAAGTTCCTGGCATAACTCTATTATGGAAACTCAGACCCCTACACAAGGTATTAATTTTAATTGCTATGCAATAAGCGTTGGCTTATCTATGACAAATAAGGGTATTTAATATGATACTTTCATGAATTAACCTATTACTTTTGTTTTCTTTGAATAGAAAATGGGAAGGGAGACGCGTGGGATGAGATCGCCAAAACATTGAATGCGAAGAAGGCTCAACTGTCCCAAGAGGATAAGTGGAACAAGAACAAAGAAGGTGAAAGTTCAAGCAGGAGCTCGTGGTCTAACAGGGGCTTGAGAGGAAGCGCAATGGGTCCTACAATTGCCCGCTTACGATCCCAAAATGAGCTATAAATGAGGTTGACCACTCTTCCCGGGTTCACTTATGAGTTTTTTGAACTTTTGATGGAAGTAATGAACTAGTTATTATTACTTAAATCGGCCTATAATGCTCGTAGCTCTTTAGGTCAAATGAAAGGCCAAGTTTGTGTATAGTTATGGTCCTTTCGATTTTGCATAGCGTGCAAGTCTTTTGACGAATGGTTTTAACTATATAAAACTTCTTAAGTTATGTGGCTCATATGATAGCTCTATATTGAGTGAATGCCAATTTTTCACCAAAGTCCCCCCCTTGTTATTCTCATCCTAGTGCTTGGGATTACACCTTTTATTACACTAATATTATATATAGTTGGGGAAAAGATCAATGAAAAAAATTGATAAATTTATCTTCTCTCATTTTTTTAGTTAAAATTAAGTGGTAAAAAATGATGATTTTTTTTTTTTTTTTTAATCATTGCATAATACATGTTCTTTTTTATTTTGACTACTGGATCTTGAATCTAATGGTTTGTGTTATTTGGCTGGTTATAGAAGAAGAAAATTTAATGTCATTAATGCAGTTGCAAAATATACTCAAAATATTGGTGAAGGAAAAAAAAAATCAAAAATCACTACTGTATAAGTGGCACTTTGTAGATAGCAAGATTGTCGGACGTAAAATTCATGTAATATTTTAACTAATGTTATTCTAGTAAATTGTATTGTATTGTAAATTTTAAAAAAAATGTTTATAATAATATACAATATATATAAATACTTAATTATAAAATATTATAATAATATAAAATTTATTATGTTTTATTATTTAAAACACAAATTAGTATTTAATTGTAAGTGTATTTCTATATAATTTATATAAAAAATAAATAAAAATGAATTGTTTTAGTTTCAAAATGAAACAAATTGAAACAAATAGTATGAAACAGAACGCAAACCGTAAGTTTCTACACCTATATAGATGTAGTAAGCTGTTTTTTTTGTTTATATATATATGTACTTGAATTGGCGTTGAGGCAGTTGGCGGTGTTTTCCAAGTAGGGGGTTCTTTCGGTTGGACCATGAATTGGTTGTTGCTATGACTATATGAGTTCAAGTGGGACGAGGGACCGTGAAAGTAATAAATGACGGTGACGCTGACTCAAGAAAATTAGTTCCCTTCTAATTACGGTACCACTTGATGAACTTGGAATTTCATTGGAATCCCATCTCATTCCAACCTTAATTCAAATCTCAACTTCTACTACCAACCCACCAGCTCCCCTTCACAATTGCAAAAAATGCACAAATGTAGCGCTTCTCATTTAAGCTTCAATTATGATACTAATAAACATTTGATAGAAAAGAAAAGACATAATAATAGATAATGCTTGGTTTGCTTATTTAAATTGAAATACTATAAAATCTGTCAAAAAACAGAGAAGGAACCTAATACTATTTACTTGTAATTAGTATTCTGTTCTCTGTACATGTTTTGCTGTAAATTCTCTCTTGTACATCACACAAGCACATGAAGGAGATGCCCGGGATGCATCCTCATTTTCCCTTGAGCTCTGATTTCTCAGGAAGATCAGTGTTCCGAAATCGCGCCTTGTTGTCTACGTCACCTGTAATCCTAAACATCTGAGCTGGTTTAAGAACTGCAATGGCTCCTTGCCTTCTCTTACTACCTGAAAACAACATGAATCTTGTTAAGCAAGGATCAAAATAAGATGATAGTTATAAACAATTTCAATAAAAGGACAAACACAAAATTTATCAGTTATTGCGCATACCTGCATAGGAGTATCCAGGGGCAATTCAAGGAATTTGTGTCCTTCTGTCATCCAGGAATTCGAGTCCTTCTGAATCAAGTTTTTGAAGAGGATGATGCCCTTGGATATTGTTCAAACAAGGCAACTTGTAGAATCCGGGGCTCGTCTCCTTTCGATCTTTGATCTCGCTTTGCAGCTCATTTCTAGGATCAAAGGTGTCTGCATCGAGCATAACCTCTTCTCTGCTGCTTTCGTTATCGGATAAGCTGCTATCGGAATCCTTCATCTCATCATCATCCATGTCAGTCAGTGAAAAAGACCATGATCGTACCAGATTCCTTTGAGCTTGAGGTGATTCATCAACCGAAGCTAAACGCATCCCTCTGCGCTCGGCAATAGAAGGAGAAATCCCTTTGCATGGAGTTCTCCAAGTAGGATCAGTATAGAAAGGCTCAGGGGCTGAAGGAACGGTTTCTTTGCATACAATGTTAGACAAAGAAGCATTCTTGGCTGGAAATGGATCGGCCGAATCCAACCCAGAAGGCGAAGGCTGCCGAGATGACAAGTATGACAAGTCAGACCAATTAGAAGACGACGGTGAGAAGCTAAACGAACTGGCGTAATCAGAGGTTGAAGGTGAGAGTGTTGGGGACTTGGAACTGAACTTCAGGTGGTTGTCTGGAAAACATGAGAAAGAGTCGGGTGAGCCACAAGGATGAATAAGAGGATCTGAGTGCTCTGCTTCTGATATCATGTCTGGGCTTAAAGGGGTTGAAGGAGATGAAGGATCAACCAATGATACCTGTTCTTGACTAGATGGACTAGTTTCACAGTTCAATTTGGAGGATGTGACAAATTCTTTCCTGATACCAATAGCAAACTTTTTCCTTAATCTGCTCCATCCATTTTCCCTTGCAGGAAGGCAAGTTTCCGATCCTGTGTTTGATACTAAAAAGGGAGGCACAACCCCACCAAGTGCTTTGTGGAAAAGTTCGAAATCCAAATCATATTCATCAACCTTCCTCACACCAACTCCATTAGGAAACTCTGCTGCAACCTTATCACTTCCCGGAGACCAAGTTTCTTCCTTTTTTATGCCATCATCTGCCAAGAGCGGACCACTGGCAAGAGCTTCCCAAAACTCAGCCGGCTCTTCACCTTCTTTAATGTTCAGAAGTGGACCCTTTGCCCTCTCATACCTGATGACCTGAAACCCTGCTCCCTTGGCATTATTTGACATCACAGCGCTGCAATTCTTCCCGTTCCAAACATATATAGCAGAAGGTACATGAAGAATAAACGCCCCGCGAGAATCAAGGGCTCGAATGCCAGGATTACTTACCATTTTCGGAACAAGGTGGAGAGGATCATATGACGAATGGGGAGCCATTCTGTACATCCTCAACATGGAATTGGGGCTGGCAGGTGCAGCATGTACCCGCTTTTGGCACTGCAGAAGCTGGCAAGCGAATCCCATGTTCGGATTTGTCACCTCTCGAGCCGCCTTCACATACTGGAACGCATCTTCAAAGCTCTGACCTTCCCTCCACATGAGATATGCGATGACCAGAGAGGTTGATCTGGAGACTCCCTGGCAACAGTGCACAAGAACACGCCCGCCTTGCTCGCGAACATCTTCAAAGTAATCAAACACATCGTAGAGAATACTAGTGATATCCTCAGATGGGCTATCTCGCAACCAAAGGGTCTTGTAAACAAGATCAATCTTGAAATACTCTGGACAAACAAACCCAACACAGTTAAGCACATGTGTGATCCCATGCTGCCTCAAAACCTCACGGTTCTTGGCCACAGCATCACTTCCCAAGTAGATATGATCATCAATTCTGGAGCATTCTTTATCAAAGAAAGCCAATTTCTCCCTCTTAAACTGAAAACTTTGTTCGGGTTTCGAATTCTCAGAGGGATTAACAGAAGGTCTAGGTGTTTGAGGATGAGGCCAGATACCAAGATCATCAGAACCCGCCCGCGGCCACTCTGCAACATTAGGCCTCGCAATTGAAAGGGGTGGCAAAAGAGCTCTAGACTTGCTATTTGCTTGTGGCCTAGGATTACAATTAGGCTTAGATGGTGATCGGTCAGACCAAGAAACCGACCTCAAATAAGTTTTCCGGGAAGAAGCTCCGGCAAGCCGGTCCTTTTCTTCCTGGCCTAACATTTCCAATAAAGCAGCAATTTTTTTGTAATCTAATAGACACCCATTAGAGGAAATATCCAGGAAAGCTCATCTACAACAGCAAGTAGAAGTTTTGGCATAAATAGAAGATATAGAAAATTGAAATTCCCGTCACCTTCCACCCTTTTCCCCACCTAAAATCCTTGACCCACTCTCTCTAACTCCTATTTCTGCTGAAGAAGAAGAAAATTCAAATACGAAAATGACCCAGTAAAACCCCAAAGCTGAGCTAGATAGTGGGGTATATAGATTCAACCAATAAAGACAAGAAGAAAGCGAAGGAAAGAGCACGGAATGGAAAGAAAAAAAACAAATTGGTTTTTTCAATATAATAGAGTCGAAATTGTTGAAGAGAGACTTGGGAAGAAGAAGAAGAAGAACCACTCTCGAGCAGAGAAGAGTCGTTTTGCGTGTGTATCAAACGTTGAAACCCTAGAAATTCGAGGAAGAAGAAGAGTTGAGTTTTGAACGAGTTGGACTGAGTCACCCAACCTTTTGAATTTATATACCACCGGTGTAATTAATTAATTTTATTTATAATTACATTCAATATAATTAATTATACGTAGACAGTTATTATATGACCAATTAATTTCTTAAAATTTGTAACCCATATGTTTTGTATGAAAATTAATTTTTCAAAAAACTCCTCCTTATTTTTGAGTCAACCGAGTTGCGAATCGTCGGGTGGTTTTGGACTGAAGAAGGAAGTGGTCAAACGCCACGTCGGCATACGATACTGATATTGAGCATGCATGTTAGTCTTGTGATGTCATTTATATCGTAGAGGCGAGATATTTAATTCTTTTTCTTATTAAATTTTCTGTTATGATATTCTCACAAAGCTGTTTTTGTTCTTTCTATGACCCACACATGTAAATTTTAGAGACATAATTTCTCTAAATTAATAACCTAATTAATAATTATCTCTAACATTTAACAAAATTGTACGAAACCAATGGCATTTTATTAGCATAATTTAATATTTTTATTATCTAATAATTAATATAAAATATAAAAAAAATCAATTAGCATAATCACGTTATTTATAGAATTATTTATCTAAAGTAGTATATTTCTGATTGTTCTAGTATCAAACTGTATATTTTGGAATACTTTATAAATTATAATATGAGTGAGATTTAAATGGTCAAGAGTGAAAGACACCTAATTTATCTTCTCCTATTCTGAATTTAAGAGGGCATTAATAGATATTGGGCGATGAATTAGCATGATGAAGACTTCATAAGTTGGGAAATAGTAACATAATTTTGTTTAAGTTGATGGTTTACAAATTAATAATCTCTGCTAATTAGGATAAAGATTTGTCAATCAATTATAGGGTTTGAATGGTCAAACCGCACCAAACCGGTTTGCTTAAACCGAAGATTTGATGATTTGGTTTGGTTTGAAACCATCTAATTTTCGATTTAGTTTGGTTTGAGATTTTTTTTGGGGGGATTTGGATCGTAAAATCATAATAAAAATTAATATTTTTTAAATATTAGAAGATAATCAAAAAATATCTAAAACTAAAACTCTAAGTCATTAAATTAATTAGTAGATTTTAACATGGTTATTTAAATTTTCTTCCAGGTTCACTTATTTAGAAGGAAGGTATAAGTACAAGTATCGTATATTGAAGTTAATGAGAAATTAATAAAAAAAATTATAATAAGATTAAACATTCTTTAAGTCGTTGTAAATATTTTTTTACAAATTAAGTCAATCTTACATTAGATGAGTTAGATGAACTTTATTTGTAGGCGACGCATGCCATTTGATATCATATATACATAAAATATTGGTTTTCTTATCAAACCGAACCGCAAAATTAACACCGGTTTCAAACTGGACCAAACCGCAAATAACAATGGTTTGGTTTGATTTGAAATTTTCCAAATCAAAAATAGCGGTTTGGTTTGAAAAACTCTCCAAACCGCCCCAAACTAGACCGTGTTCACTCTTACAAGAAAGACCATGACAAAAGGTTATCAATGTTTCACTCTCCCAATAGACAGAGGAAAGCTCTAAGAAGAAAGATCATGGCAAAATACATCAACAGGGGAGCTGATTATGCTTGTAACTTTGGTAATTACCTCTTATGATCTATGGATTGTTTACAAATATTGTATACAAAGAAACGGGTGAATTACAGGAATGCCCTAAAATGAGGCATTAAAACATTTATACCCCTATTTTAAATCCATTACAAATGTGCAATTTTTTTATACCTATTTTACCCCTCCACAAAATGACAAACTACAAAGACACTAAGATAGATTTCTTGAACATGGAGTGGTAAAAAAGTATTTTACAAGAAAAAGAGGTACAGGTCAAATAATTTTAAAACGGATGTGTAAATGTAATGGATTAAGAAAAAGGGGTATAGGATGTAATCTCCTCCAAAGAAACAGTGGGCGGAATTTCTCAGTTTAGCCCATTTCAAGTTTAGTATTTTTTAATTAGAGGTAAATCCAGGTCTAAACTATTTTCCAAGATTTTTTATTTTATTTTATTTTTTTAATTCCCCAATTTCGAACTTTTCAATTTAAGGAGGGAAATGGGGAGTGAGTTACAGAGTGATGCATAATAGCTTTCTACACAAAACAGTCAGAATTATTCTCATATCAAACCAAGCTTCAAATCCATCAATGGAGGTTTCTGAGCAATCCAAAGGATATCAATTGGAAACAAAGGAAGAAGATGAAGATTTTTGTGGAAGTGCAGAATTCGATCCCAACCCCGCCACGGATGGATCCAATTTACGAAATTCTCGACAAAACCCTTCCAAGTTATCAAAGCTTTCAATCAATAAGAAACCTAGGCCAAGATTAGTTTCTAATCCAATGGAGAAAATTTTCGGTTTAATCCTTTTTTTTTTTTTGGATTCAATTTCTAGGCTAATGATTTTTCCGTGGTTGAAATTTAGATGGGTGTTTTTGAATTTGGAGTATGATTGATGTTGTTGATTGATAAATGCTTAAAAATCCACTTAGACTTAGTGATTTATCGATATTATTTGTTGGAAATTAAATTTAATTTATATAATTTTACTTTATTTTGTTATAAATGTGATTTTCAGAATCACATATATTTTTGGTATATTTTTAGGTCATAAAGTTGCCGAGAAAATTCTTGACGTCTGGCATCAAACGGTTCGAAAATCAAAGTTGAAACGAAGAAGTGATGCTATTTTTGTTATTGTGCTAAATTCGGGCAAGATGGATTCTGAGCACCTGTTAGTTTTTTGGCCATAACTTTTTCATCCGAAGTCTAAATGAGGTGATCTTTATGGCGCTAAAAACTTAAGAGAAAGAGCTACAACTTTCATGAAGACACCTAAGGCTATTTCAAAATTGTACGAATGTCGTGGCATCTTCGTCTCAGTTTTTTGGCTCAAGGCTGTTTAAAGGTTAATGCCACGGCATTAAAAATTTGATGCTACGGCATCGCACTGTTCCAGATCTGAAAATTGATTTTTTTTATCTGTTTTTCACGATTTTTCATATCCAAAACTCATGTTTTATCCCCAAAACACTCCTAGGAGCCCTAGCACTATAAATAGATCATTATAAGACTCTAGAAAGGGTTGAAAAATATTTAGAGAAAAAGGAGACTTGAAAAAGAAGAAGAGCAGCTAAAATTTCTGCAGCACTACTTTCTCCTAAGCATTTCTATTATTTTGCTATGAATTTCATGATTCTAATAAGTAGTTAATTTCTCTTTGATTGAGAGTGATTCAAAACCCTAGAACATGATTTCTAATTAATAAATTATGTAACTTTTCTCTTCTTTTATTCTTATTTAGCTATGATTTAATCTATTATTTGAATTCTATAATATTTTCTCTTAATTGTTTGGGATGACCAACTAGATAATTGAGTTAATATATTTAGAGCTAATCTAGAAAACTCGGTAAGTGACAACCTAAGTTTTTCTAGATAAAAGTAGCAAATTGTTTCTAAGGAATTGTGTGACAGACTTTTACTTAGAGTCATTATAGATTAGTTCTCAAGATAATTAAACTGAGTGTATGTGTTTAACCTTGATTCAATTCTCTCTCTTAATTAATACTTTCATTGAATTGAACTTAGTAAGCGTACCTCTAGGTTGTCTAATGAATAGGGTTGGTTAATAAGCGTACCTATAATCAACTAATTAGTAAGAAGAGATAGAGTTTACCGAGCTTGTGATATTCTCTGAATTGATATAGCCAATTGGAATTGCTTTTATTTATTTTGAATTCATGTTTAGTGGTAGAGGATGATCCCTTGAACGTTGTTAATTTATATAATCTCTTTCATTTAATTAATTACTTTTATTATATTTGTTTTCACATCAAAAAACCCCCATTCATTTAAGTAGTATTTAATTGGTTTAGATTTAATCCTCTGCGGGAAAGACCCTTACTTCCACGATACTCAATTAGACGACACTTGTAGGCAATAGTAAGATTAAATTGTTTGTTGCTTTGAATCATATCAATTTTTGGCGCCGTGTCGCCGAGGATTATATCTAGATTAATTGTTTATTTACTTTTTGGCTTCTTTTATTTTATTTTTTGGTTTTTCAGGTGCGTTGGGTGAATGACTTACTGTCATAAACTCAATGTTCTGCCAACATTATTCGGAACCATTCTATGTGGCTTGGGAACGATTCAAGGACTTCATAGGAACGGTCCCTCATGGCTTTGTATGGAATGAGCAAAGTCATTTGATCTTTTATTTCTGATTGAATGAAAATGCTAGAAGGTGGGTGGATGAGGGATCTATGGATAGTGGCTGTCCTTTATTTTTAAGGAATGCCAATAATGCTTACTTCTTATTGGAAGACTTGGCGAGTTACAATTACCATTGATATCTTAGTCAATACAATGCACAAGAACATAAGGATCCTTTGGAGGATATTCAAAAGATGCTAGAGAAAATAGAAGAAAATGTTAAGGAGATGCACTTACAAAGAATTTATATGACACAACGTATGCATAAACAAGTGCGTGAAGATATATTGCTAGATGAAGAACCAATGGAACAACAATTTGAGGAGGAGCGAAGTTTTCCAAAGGAGGTGGAGTTGTCACCACAAGAAGCCAAGGAGTGTGCACTACTATTACCAATGATATTAACATTACCACAATCGAATCCTAACCTACCCAAAATATATCCCCTTCTCCTTGTGTTCTTGACCCCATCTTGTAGAGGAATGTCATATTTTTTTTGATTATCTAGACACACAGCCACCCATACCTTTTATGCTGAAATGTTTTGTGGCTGGATCACCAAGAGTTGTGTACTATGCAACTCTCCATGGAAGGAAGCCTCTCTTTGAGCACACCGAATGTCAGGTTGAGGACATATATACTGTTAGATTTTGTGCCCTAGGATTAGATACATTCGATATATTCACAACATTTTGATTACGTAATAAAGGTTATTATTTTGTGGCTATTAAATAATGTTCTCTTTATGTTCATTCG
>WUAT03197358.1:0-11686 GCA_010015005.3 Ulmus americana | reverse complement strand
GACTACCTTTTCAAAACGGTAGTTGTAAACATTTTATTACTACTATTTTTAAAAAACCGTAGTCTGTTACTCTGCATGAACAGTGAAACACCTTAAAACAGTAGTCATATTATTTAACTATAGTCAACTTTAAAACGGTAGTTAAATATTTTTTAAAACAATAGTTAAATTGCAAATTTCTTGTAGTGTTATGGAGGAAGTCAGAAGTCCACTAATAATGACAATGGGCTAGAAAATGTTCAAGCTGTTGAAGAACTTGTGGATGATATGGCACATGATGATATGACACAAGCTGATATGGCTGAGGCTGATGTGGCAGTGGGTGATATGGATGCTGCTTGTTTGGCATAAGGTAATATGGCTGAGATTGATGTGGCAGTGGGTGATGTGCTAGAAGATGATGTCGCAGGGACTAAGTTTGTAGAGGGGGCTTTTGAAAAGGTTGATAGGGGAGTAGATGATGATTCTTTTGATGGGAGTGATGATGATTCTTCTGATGGGAGTGATGAAATCTTTGATGATGATCCAAGTTGGAGAGATGATGTTACTGAGGAGTCTAGAGATACTGAATCTTATGGATTATTTGTGGTGGATTCAACTGATGATGAGTAACATCTTGAACCAAACATGACTGAGGAAGAAGCTATAAACAAGGGGAGGCAGAGAAGTGATACAGAGTAAGATGATGATGTCATAAAGGGAAGCAATAGAAGAAGAAGGCCAGCTATTAGGACCCCACTTCCGACTCCAATTCCCATTCATGATGCTAGTGGCAAAGTAAAGTTAGGTTTGTTTTGGCGCTTCAAGAATAATAAACATTTTAGGGAGTGTTTGGTCAATTATGCAATTGAACAAGGTTTTGAGTTGAAGAAGATAAAAGCATGCAAAACCAGGTGCACTTACAAGTGTGCTGGAGATGGCTGTTAGTGGAGAATACATGCTTCACTCTCTCCATGTAGGCTTTTTATGATGGTTAAGACTTTCAAGAATGAACATCTCTGCCAGGCTGTTAGGAACAATAAGAATGCAAACTCTGGTTGGATAGCAAGGGCTTTGGCATTTGACTTTTTAGCTGATCCAAACATGAGGTTGAAGAATATTAGGTCAAAGCTGAAAGACAAATTTGGTGTTACTAGACTAAGTAAGGCCAAGCTTTTTAGAGCAAGGGTAAAGGCAAGAGGTGGATCCTTGCAATCTCATATTAATGAGTACCAAAATTTAAGGTGGTATGCCAATATGGTTCAATGGCAGTTGTGTGAAGTGAAGTAGATGAGTTGGGTGGACACCCACACTTTGAAAGGATACTCTTCTGTTTGGAAGCTTGTACGAAGGGATTTCTAGTAGGTTGTAGGCCTGCAGTTGGATATAACTAACTTTGTTTTTTCTTGGGTTGTACTAGGGTTTGGTTAGTGTCATTTAGGATGTACTTCTAGTTTGCACACATAGATGTTGTTGCCACCACATCCTTAAGAATTTCTAAAAAAAGTTCAGGCAAACTGGATTGGGTGACTTATTTTGGGAGGTAGCGAAAGCCCCTAATGTTCATGAATTTCAAATTGCCATGCACAAGATCAGAGGAGAAAATGGCCATGCTTTTGAGTGGTTAAATATGTTGGAAACACGAAGTTGGACTTTTCATGCTCTGGACACCAATTCGAAGTGTGAGCATATCACTTCCAATTTTGTAGAGAGCTTCAATGCTTGGGTTGATGAAGAGAGGTACTTATTTCTTTCATGTTATTTTCATTTTTAAATTGTGTTGTTTAACTTAAGCGAGTGACTAACTGCTTGCTTTTTTGTGTTAGGTATTTACCACCTATTTCTATGTTGGAGCTAATTAGATCCAAGATTATAGATCTGATATACACCAGACTTCAGATAGCTACTAGGTGGAAAGCTGTACTCACACCAGATGTTCATGGCAAAATTGCCACACTTAACGGTTTTCCAAGCATGCTAATGTACTAAGAGGGGGGAAATAAGAGTTCTAGGTTGAGCTCAATGGAGTAAGGGTTGGTGTCCAGTTAGATGGTGGTTGTTGTGACTGTAGAGCATGGGAGCTTAGTGGTATACCCTATGTGCATGCACTTGCATGCATTAACACCATACGAGGAGATGTTGCTCATTATTGTGCCCCATACTTTAGAACAAAAACATGGAAGCTTACATTCTATAGAGTTTTCCATACAATCCCTAGCATGCAGATGTGGCCTTTATTTGTAGATGATAATCTCCAACAAATTCCCTTGGCCAAGAGACAACCTGGTAGGCCCAAGAAGCATAGAAACAGGGCTAGTGGTGAGGGTAGGCCTGTCACAACTCGAGCTCTTAATGTAACTTGCAGAATTTTTGGAGCAAGGGGCCATAGTAGAAGAGGGTGCCCAGACAACCCTTGTAAGGGTAAAACTCAGCCTCCCAAGAAGAGGAAGATGACCCATGCATCTAAAGGCAGCTCACAGGCTCAAGAAACTCCTTGTACAACTTAAATAGTAACATCTCAATTCTATTACGTTTAAACACCTATATATATATATATATATATTATACAACTCATACATACTTGTACTTATTCTTCCAGGTGCATCTAACTGATTTACGTATGAGGTTGAGGAGTCGGAGAGGATATGAACCAAGTGTATGCAGCTCACAAGGTCAAGATGAAGCTGTACCACTTTCCCAGTTATCAGAGCTATAATAATTTTTAATTTCATTAACCTTCTACCCTTGTTAAACTTAGTACTGTTTATCTTTTTCTTTTGGTTAGCATCAGGTAGTACTGTTAAGCTGTGGGCATAGCATTTTTTGAAACACTTTTGCTTTGTTAAGCTGTGCTTGGTTATGCTACTATGGTTTTTGGGTTGCAGAAGGTTAAGGTTAGGCTATGATTATGCACATAGCAATTTTTGAAACAATTTAAGGACATATTTATTAAACATGTTGTGAACATGATATTGTAAGCTACTGTTTTGATTGTAGCTATTATTGAATCAATGTTATGGACCAATCCTTATTTAAATTGAACAGGAAACAGAGGCACCTACTATCACTATATATTCAGTGGTAATGCACATATTATCCCTCCTATCCAATAATTTTGTACTAAATTTTAACATCCACCTCTTTTGTGCATTTCATCCGTTAAAGTACAACATTGTACCCACTAATTTATAACATTGCAATCACAGTAAGGCCAGTGCTTTTATCTCATAAAATACTACCTTTATTTCATTAAATAAACCTTACATTTCATCAAAATGGAGTGTATGCCAATATATTTTTCATTTCATTACAATAATAATAAGAAGGATTACTACAATCACAAACAACATCAGTACAATGGTTCTTAAACCCCTAACACCTTCAAGTATAGCTTCAACTTCATTGGCTTCCCTATATATACCACCTTCTCCAACATTGGTACTTGAACCGTCATGGCCCCAAGCATTTGAAGTTATTCCTTCAATCTCCTCCTCCAAATGAGGGTTATCAACATCCAAACTCCACCACTCAAAATACTTGCAAGTCTTAGTTCAACACCTAAAAAAACAAATGGAAAGGATTATCCTCTACTATCGCTTATCATCACCTCTGTTCTAACTCCACAATGACATTTTCTGCTATGAAATCTCAGTCTTTTTTCAAACCTCAAAGCATTACTTGAGTTCACAACCATCTGCATCAGTTTCAGTTTAATTAATCAACCTAAACATTCCTAAAACACAATGTCAAATTCTTTAAAATGCAAACATATATCATTAGTTCACCAAAAAGCCACCTACAATATTTAATATACAATAAAACAAATAAAAAATAAATTCAAATTCATTGAGGCATATTATCAAACACCTTGTGTGCATTACATAGAACAACATATTCTTAACTACAAAACACTTCATATTGCAAATGGGTGAAAGGAATATCATTTCCAGAAGATGAAGAGCATTAAAGTGTTAAAACCAGAGGAAAGAAAAAAAAACAAATATCTTTCACTCCCAAACCAGATCAAAATCGAAAACAATAGCTACCACTTTAAGACCAAACCGAAAATAAATCTAAATTGATTTCAAAAACAACCAACCTGCTGTGTTCGAAATCCTTCACTCCAATTCCTTCTTGAGATCTCAAATTTTTTCTTCAAACAATAAACCCTAATTTTTTGGACCAGATGCTTTCGAAGTTTTTTTCAAACTTTCAAACCAAAGTAATTATATATATGTTGATTATCTTTTTAAAATAGAATCTTTTCTTGGGATTCACCTATAAAATAGAAAACATCTTTCTCAAACTAATATGTTTGGCAACGAGAATAATAGATAAATACCTTATTCTCTTATTCTACTTAAGAATAAGGGTATTTTTGGCATTTTTTTAAAAATTCACAAGGGCGAAGGCTCTTTTTCGTAATTATGGTCAACATGAGGATACCTGGGAAAGTTTTTTGAAATTTATGATTTTTTCTATATTTTTAGTTAAACTGAGATACTAAAGTGTAATTATCCCTATAAAGTAACTATTTTGTTTTCTCAATCCTTCCTAGGTTGATGATGGCAAAGGAATTACTCTTTTGAATACTACATAAGTTGAGGAGGCCTTGGAATGCCTTCTAAATCTTCACCAAATCAAAAATCTCTTTCTTTCTTTTTTATTACTATTTTCTATGTGCAATCTTTACCACTTATTTTATTTGTTTAAATATTGTTTTTAATTATATATATATATATATATATATTCTTCTTGGCCCATCCAAGTTTGAAAAATCAAAATGAAAAGCCACACAATAATTGTTATTGGAACAATAATGCTTTTACTATCTATATATATCACAAGCATTAATTCCAATTCCTCTTTCTAATAATCCTCTATCGTATCCACTAACTTCTATTTCATTATTTGATGGGCAAGGGGATTATCAAAAGAGACGAATTCGGTGCATCATCAATTTTGTTTTCCACTTTATGATTTTGTGATGATAGAAAAGGCGTTAGTTTAAAACAATTAGAGACACATGAGAGGAAATGAAAGTAACATAAACAAAACTCTTTAGGATCCACACTTTTTTTTTCTTTCCTTTTTGCTACTCATTTTTGTAACTTGACACATATGTAATTCAAATAAATATAGCTCACTATACGAAATAAATATTAATTTTGTTAAATTGCACATATGATCTTTAAGTAATTGCAAGTTGATCCTTAGTTATTTGGAAAGAACAAAACTAGTAAATGGAACAGGTTGTGAAGTGGTTTCACAAAATGGACCACATTTAAGATTAATATTAATTTGAATTAATTATCTCTAAATTAATTGATAAAAATCAAATCTTTTGATTTTTCATTTGAATTTCAATTTCCCCCCATTATTTTCTCCTTCTTTTTTTCTCCTTTACGACAACTTCTTAAGCGGCTTCTTCTCCTCCTCCTCCTCCTCTGTTCATCTTCTTCTCCTCCTTTTTTGGTTCGTCTTCTTCTTCTCCTCATCTGGTTCTTCTTCTTTTGCGATTCTGAGTTTGAAAGCTTAGCCATGGATTCAGGCTTCTTCTTCTTCTTATGCAATTATGAGTTTGAAAACTCATATTTCGCCATGGATTCAGGTGAAAGGTGGGAAGTCGCCTGAATCCATAGCGAAATAAGAGTTTTCAAACTCAGAATCACGCGCGATTGTTATATGTGGGGCGCGATATTTCATCGCGCTTTTCTTATCTGAAAAATTGGGGGCGCTATAATGATGTCTGAAGCGCGATATTAATTATTGCGCTTCACACATCATCATTGCGTCAAAATTAATTTTTAATTAATTAAAAAAGTAGTCATTTTACTATATTATTGTTTAGAGTGTTCCTTTTGTTATATTTGGGTTTGTGTTTGGGCCAGAAAACAAAATGAGCCTATTTGGAAATGACCCTTTCTGAAATTGTACTAATATTCCTCTTAACAACACTTCTCACTCATTCCATTAATTGCAAATTAAAACAAATACCCAATTAATTTTCATAATTAATCATTAATTATGTCCTTCATACTATTTTTAAAATCCTCCTAAAATCCTTTTAAAATTAAGGAATTTAACATTTTAATTGCGGAAAAATATTCTTGAATTCATTTTTATTTAATTCTTCAATTCCAGATTATTCTTGAGTTTTACACTTGTTATAGTTTCACAATGCAAAATAAAAAATAAAAAAAATAAACATTTTATCACATAGATGGTATTCAAATATATAAATATTATTTTGTATGAATTCTTTATCCATTGAATTTGTTACTGATATTTTGTACCAATTTAAGCTTTCTTAATTCTGTATTCCTATATGAAAATGATAAATATTTTGTACAAAGTGTGAATAAAGTTAAATTTGGTCAACATTATCTTGATGGTCTTAATATTTTGTACTTAAATTATTCTTTAAAATATTCTAATATTACAACAAATCTTACTTTATATATATAAACTTTTAACTATTTTAATTTCATTAAAAAAGTCTTTTTTTCTTAAGTCTATGTTGTCATAATATTTATCAATAGTTATATTAACAAATTCTTAATATATATATTAGAGTTGTATATATATTATTACTTTTTATCAGTACAATTTGTTATTAATATTTTGTACCAATTTAAGCTTTCTTAATTTTGTACTCCCATATAAAAATCATAAATATTTTGTACAAATTTTATCCTTTTAAACATTTTTTGTCTTCACATTTTATATCCATTTTATCATTATAAATGTTTTAGAATTAATATTTTATACAAATTATTGTATGATTCTTTTTATATATTTAAAAATTTATTGTGTCATTTTTAACTTATTTAGTCTTGATATTTATAACAATTTTATACATTTCTTAGGGCTTGTTTGGATTGCTATTTTGAATACCTTGTTGGGTATTCTGAATACTAGAATGTGTTTCTTTTTCAATTTAAAATTTCATGTTTATCATATACTTTTCAAAATATCCTATTCAAAATACCATGTTGAGAATACTTGTCACTGTTGAAAATAATAAAAAATAATTCAAAAAATGATTTGGTAATAATATATTTTTTTAAATAATACTAATGGTAATGATGATGATGATGATGATGATAATAATAGTACTGGGAATGAGTATGATAAGGGTAAAGATAATTATAATAGTAGTAGTAACGGTAACAGTATTGGTAACTGTTATGACCTGTCTATTTACCAGGATTTTTAATTCAATACGTTAAGAAAATCAGAGTAAATTTTATAAAAAAAATCATTATTAGAAAACCTTTGTTGGGAAAACTTGCAGTCTCACAAATATTTTACGTGAGGAAAAGAATTATTTTTCTCTCCTTACTGCCTGATAAATTTCATTTTATCATCAAAACCATTTCCTTTTGAATTTAGAAAAAAACTGATACCAGTTAGAGATAGTGAAATACTAACAATGCCCTACTTTTATTATTACAGTACTTCCATTAAATTAATAATTTTACGCTTAATAAAACCTTTGTTGCGGAAACAATATGATACATAGAAGACTTGACTATACCCACCCTCCCGAACATCTCCCGATTAGTAAGTTTGATAATCTACTAGTGATCCTACAACATGAACATATATCGTGAGCCAAAGCTCAGCAAGTACAATCACCGTAATCTACTAATTCATTCGTATTAATGAAAGCAATATGCTATAAAATCATTCATGGCGATGTAATCAGTGGAACTCATATTTTGAGTCGTAACCATTAAATCTGTAAACATGTAAACAATAAACATTCAACGTTTCATATACAAATAGCAATTGGATTCATGACATTTAAGTACATCAAGTACAGAAATGAACCTTAAGAAATGCACACATCGGTGAATACATATCATGAGCTTATAAAATTCAGTTATGTGAAAAAGCATCCTTCATATCTTTCTTGAAATCCGTGATTGGGCTCCTTTTGTGTACATATCCGTTTAACGATCACAGAGAAAATCGGGCGTTGTCCTTAACCTTTCCCTGAGACCATAACAGTGCAATATCGCTATCAATAAAGAGATGCCGGATATGACACTTCAATCAAAATATTCTTTAGAAATATTGTTTTAGAAGCGTATAATTTGCGTTTGCATTCATGAAAATATAGATAACAGTCCATATTTGAAATCCGTGATTGGGCCCCCTATGTGTACACATCCATTTAATGATCACAAGGAACTCCAGTTCACAATCACATAGTCTCCATTTAGTGTACAGTCAATCATTTATCTCTCAATAACAGTGCAACCTCATTGTAAATAAAGTGAGGCCGGATGTGACACTTTCCTTTGTGTACATACTCGTTTAAATGTTCATCAGGAAAATCGAGAGTTTCCCCTTAACCTTTTCTTGAAGCCATAACAATAAAACCTTGCTATAAATAAAAAGAGGTCAGATATGACACTTCAGTCAAAATATTCTTTTGAAATACTGTTCTTAAAAGCTTTCCAAATTGCATTTACATGCAATAAAATATAGATGACAGTCTACGAAATTTATCATGAAATGTACTCAAAGATAAGCAATGCATGCATATATGCCATTCAATAATTTCGGTCGAACATTTCTTTGAAAACCTTCATTTTAGTACCTTATTCATTTAACTTCCCGTTCCACTCATTCACATAACACAGTGTAGCAACATAGAAAACATGCTATTCTTCTTGCAAACATTCTAACAATTTCTTTCCAGTGTATAGTCAAATAGATTCTTCTTTCAGTGAACAATCAACATTCATCTTATCGATTTACAGTCAAACATTTACCTTCAATTTACAGTTAAGCGATCATCTGTCAATTTACATTTAAACAGTTTCTTTTCAATCCACAATCAAATATTCATCTGTCCATTTACAGTTAAACAGTCTCTTTTCAATGCGCAGTCAAGCAATCACCTTATCAATTTACAGTCCAACATTTACTTAAGTTATCAATCCAACATCCATAACCAATTTACAGTCAAACAGTTCCATATCGATTCACAATCAAATAATTTCACTTCAGTTCACAGTAGAATAATTTCCTTTCAATTAACAATCAAACGGTCATCTAACACTTTACTCTCAAACAATTTTCCTATCACACTTGAGTTCATGTTGTAGGTTGGATTGTACTTACCTATTTGATGTACTTCCTGTACAACTCCTATTTCTACAAAAACAAAATTTACACCCTCGTATACAATCTCGATTTGTCATTTGTTCCCGTGAATGACTTTCAAACAATAAAAATCAGTGACTAGAATATCGCTATTCTACAAGTATAAAACCATACTCTAAGAACCCCGTTCAAAATCATAAGGTTTATAAACATTTCAAATTCTGATATATTCTCGGAAATATTGTCAACTAGACAAAACTTGGTTTAATACCTTGAAAACATTTTACAATCTTACTAGAGCACTAAAAGCATTATTTAGCTTGAAGACCCCTATTTTCACATAAGTTTCCAAATATACCCATTTTCATTTAATTTCTTAAAAACCACTTAACTTGGATTCAATTCAAGTAAAACTCATTTCCATTAACTTCCTAAGACATTATGGGTTCATATATATAAATTTTGGTTCAAGAATGCATGTTTTGACTTGAAAACCAAAATTTCTTTTTTACCCCAACTATGCTTAATTTTATAGATTATAGCCCAATCTTGTAAAATTTATAACTAATCCAATTTAAAACATTTTTGGTTGAAACCAATGGGAAAATGTTATTAACGCCTTGAATTATATCCTGTAAAAAAATTGGATTCAAAAATATTTTCTATTATAGTTAACCGAGTTAAAACAGAGGGGACCAAAACAAAGTTTTTGGTCCAGCCCCTTTTGTAGAGTTCATCTTTCTTTGTATTTAAATCATTCAAAACCTCTCAAAAATAGACCAAACCAAATTTTGATACATCAATGGACATAATTAGGGTTTACATGTAAAATAAACCTCCCAATTTAGAGACTTTTAAACCATGAAATAATTTTAACAAAATCCTTACTCAAAATCGGATTTCTAGTGAACTCCCCTTCTTCAAAGTCCTATAATTCTCAATCCAGACAATGAACGAATCTAGTATTTGTCCACACAAAAGTAGACATCTAGAGCTTTCTAAAAATCTAATAAACATCAAAATTGGAGTTCTATAGGTCATATACTCAACCAAAACATTTCAGCATAAAATCTGTCCAAACCGGGTTCATACACTTAGAAATTTTAACTTCAACAAATCAATATATATTTACACACAACACTATAAATTCCATCAAGAGTTTAATCCAAGAGGCTTACCTTTGTTTGAGCTTAATTTAGAGGTCAAAATCCCAAGGTTATGAGCATGAAATAAAATGAAAAACACTTGTGTTCTTTTGTATGTATCTCTCTCGGCCAAGTGAAGAAAAGAAGGAAAACAAATGGTTTTCTAGTGTCTTCCACACACTTTCCTCATTTTAACACTTTCATAGGCAATTTAATTGCCTTAACCGACTTACCACTTGTGGTTTTCAATTTAGCTACAAACTATGTATTGTATTTGATTATCATTCAATACTTGACACTTGTCCCATAACAAGCCACAAGGTTTTTATTTTTCTCAAATTTCCTTTTATTTTCTTTTTCTCTCTCTTTTTTTTTTTTAGATAATTATTTAAATTAAAAATCAATATCAATAAATCCATCATATTTGAATAGTAAATATCTCAAAGTTGTTTAAAATATTATACAAGTTCTGGACACCAAAGTAAGAAGAAAAACAAAAGGCCGCTGATTCGTCGCCCGACGAAAATCATTCTCACCATTGTGAGAGGGAATAGAACTCCCATAAAAAATCTTGGGAGAAACTCACCGCGGTGAATTTCTGTCTCGCTGCCAGCGGAAATTGCTACGAGGAAGCTCGCCGTCAGCGAGTATAAATCTCATTGCCGGTGATTTACATTGAATTTTTTTAACTTGTCAGGTTTTATAATTTTCTCATTGGGCTATAAATACATATTCATTTATTTATCCTTTTAGACATAATGACATGGATTGTTTTTGGGTATCAGAATAATAGGAATAGATTTTGGTCTGGTTACCTGGACTAGCGAGCCAAGATTTGCAAGTGCGTCTACATGCAAATTTTCCTCTTTCGAGATATGTTGGATTTTGACTTTGTCAAAGCTTTTTTTTTCAACTCTGTGGCTTTCTTCAAATATGCAATCATTTTCAAATCTCGAGCCTGATAAGTGTCTTCCACCTGGTTGACTACCAGCTAGGAGTCACTGTTGATGTGTAGTTGCTTTATTCCCTTATCTTTAGCTAATTCGAGCCCTGCTCTCAGAGCTTTGTATTCAGCCTCATTGTTTGTCACTAGGAATCTGCATCTGATTGATTGTTCAAGCTTATCTCCATTCGTTGATGTTAGCATGAGCCTCAATCAGCTGCCTTTGAAATTACTTATTCTATCTATGTGTAAGGTCTAAATACCCATTCCATTTAGATTTTCCCCCAACGTCATTAGTTCTTTTTCAGATTGCAGGAGTAAATTAGGCAAAAAATCTGCAACAAAGTCAGCTAATACCAGAAATTTGATCGTAGTACGTGACTGGAAGCTGATATGGTGTTCACTGAGTTCGACCATCCACTTTGTGAGTCTTTTGGAGTGCTCTAGTTGTTAGGATAAGTGCTATGTAAAGCAACGTTTTATCCTAATTTGTAAAGAC
>WUAT03197248.1:0-11687 GCA_010015005.3 Ulmus americana | reverse complement strand
AAAAAGAAAGCGAAACATGCAATCTAACATATACTTAAACAAAATGCGAATTTCTTTATTTCAATAAATAATAAATGTATTTACAAATTAGGATAAAACGTTGTTTTACATAGCACTTATCCTAACAATCCCTTCAGATGAGCCAGTTGTGCAATAAGATTAGTATTGCTAGACCTTCAGACCACTTTCATATGAGGGTGTAGAACCAACTCAGATTTTTTGTCCATTTTAGTTCGATTTTACGATAATTGTGTTTACAATTTACATTAGATGAGCCATTCAGGTTGATTCTTACATGAATTATCGCCACTTCAAGTCAATGAAATTGTGAGTACTCCTATACTTCTGGTGATTCTAATTTGTTAATACTGAAATGCAACCAGAATCACCTAGAAGATACTATAGGAAAATTTAGATTTTCACTATCATTAGGCTATAGAAATAATCGGGTCATACTCTAAGGGGCCTTAACTCGTGTGAGAAGCAATCTCAAAAGGCTCATTTAGTGGAACTTGTAAACAAAATTATACTGTGAAATAGAGAGCAAAAAACCTGTAGCTTCAAATTTCAATTTTTTTTACTTTGTATTATGGATTATGTGTTCTGAATTATATATTATATTGTTTGTGGATTATATTTTTTTTAGGCATTTCAAGATTATATTAGATTATGGGAAAAGCAATTTTATTTTATTTTTTTTAAAGAAAAAACTAACTTTTTAGTGGTAATTCTCTTACGGAATCACAACTAAATACGCGCAATTTACACATATTTTGAGACAATTTCATAAATATCAATTTTACAAGGCATAAAATATATTTATACAATGAAAAACTAGATAAAATTAAACCTAAGAAAATGATAAGATGGAAATTAATCAAAGTGAGAAATAAAAATTTGATACTAGGTCTAATTTTTTTTTTCCATATTTTGGCAAAACTGTCGCTACAATTGTCAAACTTTTAGTAATACTCGCAAAATGACGGTTGATGATAGAAATTTAGTGACCATTTTGAATTGCGCTAAATAACGTTTTTTTGGGTGCAACGCTTCCATATTATGGTTAAAGATCGTATTGCTCCTCCCAAACTATAAGCATGTTAATTTAGGAAGGAAGTTTTTTTTTATTTTTTTTTTATTACAAGTTAGGAAGTTCAACTTAGCTATATCCTACATAAAAGTACATGAATTATTTTTTTATTTATTTATTTATTTATTTTTTACTTATTTTTTGAAGACAAAAAGTACATGAATTATTGGCAAGAGTATGTAGTCTTTTTAGTCTTAATCCATAAGTAAAGAATGTTAAAAGAAAAGAAAAAAATCCAAAAGTAAAGGAAAAAAAAAACTAGGAAAGGCACGCACTCTCTTTTTACCAACACATTTCAAGCTTTGACTGGCTAGCTATTAGCTCCTACACAACTAGAGTAAGCTCTTCTGATATTGACTAATTGTTAATATTTTCTTATTTCTTAATTAGAGAGAAAGATTAAATCCAAGTCGGGAAAATAAATGCTCTAATTTCAGACTCGTAGGATTGATTAATCAAAGAGACAAAGATGATGGTCTTTCAAATCCCACCAGAAAACCAAAGGCTAATCAGCTTTAAGACTAAAGTTGATACATGTCACAAACCCAAAAATAAAAATAAATATAAAAAGTAAAAAGCAAATTATAGTAGGACCCTAAATGCTTATTTTTGAGTCCCAATGATAAATTAGAGGTAACATTCAAATCATGGCGAGGATTCTGCATGGTCCTCTAATGTCACAACACGTTCACAAAAAGGTAAACCTATAATGTTCTTCTCACAGATCAAACTCCACTAAAATGAGAGACAGAGAGAGAGAGAGAGAGAGAGAGAGATAACGATAAGAACTAATACCACATAGTTTGTGTCCAAGTGGTCTTCATCAAACATGGTCAAACCTCATCATATCATAAAAAATTAATCATAACATTCGCGGGAAATAATTGTGGGCTAATTTGTTTTATTTTGAAAATATTATAGGTTAATTAGAACTAAGATTCCAATTATGATATGTTAGTGCTACTAAGGTCCCATCACTATTACTCATACATCGACTAGTGGTCTTTGTTAGAGCTTTTCGGTTGCTTATGGGTTAAGAAATAAAATTGCTTGCTATACCATTTTAACCATATTTAGTAGGGTTTAGTTAAAGGTTAGAAGTAAATTTCCATGGAAATTATATATGTTAGCAAAATTTAACCCCTAAGATAGACAAATAGCTAGTTATGGCTACCGTTACTCTTTTAAGATAAATTAGTTAGTTAAGGACGGTTAACGATTGCTTCTATTAGGATACCCACTACAAAGAATACAAGATTAGGGTTAAAAAAAAAATTTCTTCTATTATTGTTAGTGGACACTAGAAAGTTAATATAAGCATTAGTAATTTAATATTGCATGCCTTACATTTAATTTAAGGGGGGTTAATAGTAAATATTTTAAATTTGACACAATCGAAGTCTCAATCGAGGTAAAAAGTTTAAGCATTTCACACGAGTCAATAATTATTCTTAATAATTAGTTACCACTTACCACAATGTTTTTTCGTATATATAATATGCTAAGGGAGCTAGCACTTACCCTTTAAATATGATAAATCTTTATAATATTTAGCTAATGCCTTTAATTAATTAAATTAAACCAAAAGATGATTCTGATGACCTCCTCTTTTAGTTTGGTTTTAGTGTTGTATGGCTTCGTGTGTTTGTGTCCAAAATTGATTAAGAAGGTCATGACCTCAATTCAGAAAGGAAAAAACATATCGAAACAAAATGTTGGTGGAGTAGAGTCATGACACTATTGATAGATGTGTTTTCTTAGCTTTGTTTTTTTGAATGTAGTCTAAACTTTTAACCAATTTGAGCAAAATTCTAATCTCTCTTTTACTTTTATAAAGGCTATGTATGTATGTCTCTTTCATTCAGATTAGTCAAACATTCCTCCTCCTTCAATTCCTCCCTTTCCTCTCCCCAACAAAGATTTTAATAAGTGACAAAAAATAATATATATATATAATTTTAGTAGTGCTTCATTGCGCAAGCTTCCATTTATGATTTTATGCTAGGTGATGCAATGAAAAAGCGTGGAGTTGGATCCATCAAGTTGCCCTCACCAAATCCTTTACCCTTTGAGAAAGATATAAATATATATATAGACAAAATCCATATGCAAAGTTGAAATATTTTTCCAATAGGGTCAAAATCCTACCAAACTACATATATATAGCTTGGTACCATATAAGAGTTAACTAAGATTAAAGCTCAATTTGATAGTGCAAGGAAAGATAAACAATGACTAAGGATATTGAGCAAACTCACTTTTTGTCAAGTTGCATCTCTTCAAAAATGTGAATTGGTAAAGCTCTCATCTCTTTGATTATATAAATAAGAGGTATCCATATGGGTTTTGTCCACTTGTATATATATATATTACGCTGTTAATGTGCTTCAAAATCATAACTTTAGAAGTGCTTATTATCAAGGGATAATTGCATATTAGAGTTTTATGAGATTTTTGATTTTTGCAAAATAAATTTTGAGGTTTAAATAAAATAATTGTGATGCCTAACGTTTCATTTTATTCGACAAAATAGACCTAATGTGCGTCAAAATTCGAGATATGAGAAACTATCCAAACCTCAGTTATTTATTTTACAAAAAGTACGAATCTCAATACCTAAATATTTTTTCTGTATTTCAATTATAAAAACCAAATATATGATCCCAAAATGAGTTTAGACGAGAGGATAATGTGACTACCTAAATTCTATTCATGTTCATATTAGTAACATAAGTATAACCCGGCAAGAGACCATAAATTGAGTCTTTTTTAAGACCAAATCAATCAATTTAGAGCATCCCCAAGAGGTTTTCTAATATTTAGTTAAATTTTAATTAAAATAGCTAATAAAATTATTTTAGGGAATATTTTTAAAAAAAATCACTCCAACCATTCTCGCTATTTTTAATTCCCTATTAATATTTTAATATTTTTTAATTTGAGATATTATTGTGGATTGGTTAGCATTTAAATTATTCAATAAAATAATAATAATAAAAAATAGATAGAGAGTCATATCCTACTCTCTAAATGTAGGGAGTCCAAACCCTCCTCTCTAAAATAGAGAGCTAGTGCCTTTTAGGGAATCCTTTGGAGTGAGTTTTTGTCAAAAGTGGCTCCCTATTATAGGGAATGACAACATATAGGGAGTCCCTTAGAGCAACTCCAAGGGTCCTCCCTAAATTTTAGTTAAATTTTAATTAAAATAGCTAGAAAGTTATTTTAGATAACAATTTTTGGGTAAGTCACTCTAACCATGCTCTCTATTTTAACTAAATATTGATTATTTTAATATTGTTTGAAGTATAAATGCTCTATCAATTCCTTTACAAAAAAAAAAACCATTAAAGTATAAATAAAATAATATTATAAAATAGATAGAGAGCCAAAAGTGGCTCTCTAAATGTAGGGAGCCAAAATCATTTTCATCAAAATAGCTAAAAAGATAGAGAGTAGTTGGAGTAGGTAATTTGTTAAAGTGGCTCCCTATTTTAGCTAAAGACAATAAGTAGGGAGTCCTTTGGAGATGCTTAAAGGGAAAAAAATTACCCTATAATCATTGAAAGTTTTAGTCAAACTGTCAATTTAGCAGCGTTGCATTTTATCTATTATCCACTATAAATTGTTCACTATATATGATCATTTTAATATTTAAGTATTGATGGTTATGTATGAACAATTTACCATGGATAATTATTATACATGAATAAATTAATAGCAGATAATGGCAAAAATTCGACACTATTAACCGTAGGTGACTAAATTTACAGTTTAACTATTTTTAAATTGTCATAAATAAAATCATTAAAGAAGCAAGCCCATCAAGAACGAGTACAAACATTATTTCCTCCCAAATTCAAATGAAGGAAAGATATTATTGAAAGCTAAGATGACACAAACATATATATTACACTTTATAATCTTAATAATTAATTCCTTTTTTAATCAAATTTATACACTGTTTCCTCCAATAAAAATTCTAGAAAAAAACTAAGAATCTAACATATATGATTTAGCACATGTGGAGGAACATGAGGCCCTAAGAAGCCAAGAAGAAGCATAGATTTGGAATCTCATAGAAAGAGAGAGAGAGAGAGAAAAGGTGTAATTAACAAGGACGTAGCAAAAGGGAAAGCTGCAATAGAAACAGAGAGAAGAGAACATCTTCACGCCTAAACATGTGTGGGCATCAACAACAACACAAAGAAAGATAAAATAGCTTGGAATTCCGGGCTAGCTTTGTTCATCACTTTCTACTCCTTCTTCTTCTTCTTCTTCTTCTTAGTTGTCTTTTCTTTTTCTCATCAGATACCCCATTCCTATCACACACTTATTTTTGGGATCACTATATCCCATCGAACACTACGACCAACCGACCAAGAAAAAAAACCCTCCCTTCACTATTCCACTCTTATTAGAAAGAGAGAGAGAAGTAGAGAAGAGCTTTTTGAAGGGTAATTATTAATTGGTAGCTTTATTCCTTGTTAGAAACAGCTAGCGTTGGTTACCACAAAAGCAAAATTCAAAACCCCCCTCCTAGATTCCTTCATTCGAATAAAAGAAAGAAAACCTCAACCGGGTTAAAATTATAATAACGTTATCATTAGTCATTATCTTAACTATAATATGATTAAAATGGTTTATTTGGTTATCAAAAGCAGGGAAATTTCCCAAATGAAACAAAAAGGTTTATCCGGACTTCTTTTTCGGTTTTTCATGGTTTTGTTGTGTGCTTTTGATTCTTTTCTAGTGATCTATTGTCCTCTTTATATCTATATATATTAATTTCATTCATATCTTTAAATTTGTTTCCTAGTGCTAAATTTCTCTTCAAATTTGTAAAATAAACATTTTACTCTCTCAAATTTCATAATGGTCTCAACATACACTAAATACATTTAAAATTTAGAATTTTTTTTTGTTTTTGTTTTTGTTGGGATTAATTCTGTATTATTGAAGAGGTGAGAGAGACTTTTTAGACCTATTTTTACAATATTTTTCATCTCTTAGTTTATGAAAAAAAATTGAAATTTTAAGAGTATTTGTTATGAGACAGCATGAAAATTTGGAGAGAATTACGGATAGAGATTTACTTTACCTTTTTTTTTTTTTTCTTTTTCAAAAACTTCCAAGAATCCAACCTTATTAGACGTTGCATGGTTTTGAGTGAGATTTTGGCCTTTCTCTTAACTTCCTTCTTTGTTTCATGGATCTCTCTCTCAGTTCACATATACAACAAAGAAGTACGTCTTCATGCAAGACATTCAGGTAAATTTTTATCATATAATTGCCTAATCATTTTTATAAGGAAACACACACAAAGGAACAAATAAGTACGTCTAGCCTAGTAACTATATAGAAAGATTTATTGGGAAACTAAACCAACACTTTTTCTCAAGAAACAAATACGCCAACTCAAAAGCAAAGGGCACAAATTTATATGTGTTCAAACTCACAAAGAAGGTTTTTCTTTTCTGGGGCTGGTAAAAGATAACTAACCTGATGGTAAATATTATATATATTCCTAAAAATATGAGACTACAATATCTCTGGGAAATCGGAACTGACACATATATGATCAAAGACTCTGAGCTTAAGTTCCATCTCACAGGACTTTAGACTTGAAAGTTCATAAGACTAATACAGTGGGCAAGAGCAGCCATTAGGCATGGATATATGAACAGTTCACTGCAATAACCTAACAAAGAAACTGATACTAATACTATTTCTGTGTAGGCATGAGAGTTAATTTACCTCTTTTTTCAGAAACCTGTGTGTGCAGATGTGAGAGAGAGAGAGAGAATGTTTTTTATGAAATCTGTAGAAACTCTACTTATCCCTTTCTTTCTACATCTCAAACGATGATCATCAGCAGCTAGTCTTCACGTATATATAATTGTATGTGTATCAAAATTATATTGAATTTAATGTATGTTAATTTACAAATAAAAATGTGGGTAATTGGTTAATTGTTCTTCTGATTTGACAAAAATTATCATCTTCACAACATTGAAACGACTCATTATATTTTTAAAGAAACAAAGAATGTAGATAAATTAGATCATATATGAAGGAGAAGCACAATTGCACACAGTTGAGTAATTGACAATAACAATTTTTTCTTCCTGTCAGATACAAAACTCCATGATCGAACATAAGTACTTCTAATTCAAGCATACACATACAATAATAAGAAGAAGAAGAAGAAAAGAAACAATTAAATTGAGAGCAGAAAATATATAATTCCAAAACTAGAAAGCCTACCAGTACTTAATTATATATAGTGTTTCTTTCCTTCTTTTTATTTTATTTTTTTTTTTTCCCTTTCAGAAAATCATGATGAAGAGCTTGATCCATCCCTCCTTCTATTTCATCACCTTCATAGTATTTTCATCTTCGAACTCAATAAAGTTAGGGTATTTGATTGAAACTATACTTTGATTTCTAGCAATTCAAAGTTAAAAAGAGGATAAAAAAAAAATTATAAGATATGGTTGGTGGAAGAAGTGAAATTAGAGAGGTCGGTCCATGCATTATTCCCACCACCCAAATATTGTTCATGATTTCCAAGACTACCCAAAAAATTCCTCGACAGATTTAGCCCTTGATTTCCTTCCATTTTAACCGAAGCAAGCTGGGTAACGCCACTAACTATAGAATCCATTGGCTTAGATCTCATTAGCTGGCCAGCTCCTCCTAGATAGCTGGGTGGCTCAACACTTTGATCACTCTCAAATGGGTATAATCCACTTGGTGGTTCCAAATTAGCCAAGAAATTAGGAAATTGATGAACTTGTTGATGTAGTCTCCATTGCTCAGCTAGTCCATTTGGTAACATATTACCCCCGTTTGAGCTACTTGCTCCCATGTGAAATTGAGCATCAGAACCGCCACCGCCGCCGCCTGTAGTCCCCACCTGAGGCTCGATTCCGTTGAAATTCAGGCCTATGTCGCCGGGGCCTCCGTAGCCGTTGAGGTGGTGTAGAGGAGGCAAAAAGGGTAAGTGGGTTGGTGGCTGATTGGCCAAATGGTGGCCTAACATATCAGTACTATTGCAGCTGTTGGAAGAGACCGTAGCAGTACTTGTTGAGTTGGAGCCGTTTTGCCGGTCCGGCGCGGGAGATTTTGATCTGCTGCTTTTGCTTGATCTTTTGTTCCTCCGGCAGCCCCCGCCAACCGGAACATTTCTCAGCGCTCCTCCTCTAGTCCAGTACCGGCGACACGTCTTGCAGAAGTGACGGGGCTGAGTGAGGCTGTAATTGTTGAAGTAGCAAAACTTCGTGTTGGAAGATTCACACCGAGGGCATTTCAGGGCTACCTCCGGTTGTGGAATCTTTGCTAGCCGGGCTCGATCAGCCATAGAACCAGGCCTAATTGAGCCCGCACCTCCGCCAGGAGGGGGAGGTGGAGGAGGAGGAAGCTGAGGATTCTCAACTCGGCCTCCTCCTTGTTGTTGGTGATGATGATTTGGTTGCTGATAAAATCAAAAAAGCAAAACACATATAATCAAATATCAAGTATATTCAAGAAAAGATCGAAAAAGGGTAGGAATAGGAATCATATTTATCCTTTAAATTTTAGCTTTTTTCAAGAACAAGCTTGAGCTTAACAAAAAAAATCAAAAGATGGAAGAAATAGAAACTTAATTAATTAATTACCTGTTGCCAGTTGGGTGGATCAAGATAAACGGGAACAGATGAGAAAACCATGGCTGTTGATGAAGCTAAGCTTTCTCTCTTTTGTAAAGGTTTGATGGGAGAATCACATCAACACAAGGCTAGAGAGAGAGTTGCAGGAGAGAAAGAGAAAGATAAAGAGAAAGAGAGATTAGAAGAAGACGGAAAGATAAAGGAGAGGGTGGGTGTTTATTTATTTTGTTCCTTGTTCTCTCGCATCCCCACTTCTCTCTTTTTGTTTTTATTAAATTTTTAGGGTTTTGGAAGGAAACCAACAAAAAAATTTCTTAGTCTTTAAGCTTCTTTTTATGCTTAATTGTTTACAGTGCCCCCGAAAATATTAGTGGCCATGCATGAAGAAAGAGAGAGAAAAAGATAGAGGAAACCCTAAGTAATTAAAATATTAAAAATTCGATAAATAAATAATAATATAGAATTAAAATAGAAAAAAGTAGGTTAAGGGTGGGATTTTTGGGTGGAAGCGTCGCAATCGAATGTAACTTTACTTCTTTGGTCTGTTCCCGGCAGTGTTTTATCTTTGCATGGAAATGTATAAAGTTTTTTTTATTTATTTTGTTTTTTTAGGAGTACCTTAGCTTTACGTAGATCATGTGAAGAAAATAAATAAATAAAAGAAAGAAAGCATATTAGTTAAAACTTTTATACCAATCTATTATCAAAAGACAAAATGGATTAGTATTTTGCCAAAAGTTTTGGAAAAGAGTTGGAATTTTATTTACCAAAAAGTATTAAGAAGCAAAGCTTACTTATAAGAGATTCAATCAATAATATACTTATTCACTTTTTTTTCTTCCCGCAACCTTCTTTTGCTTAAAAGTTTTGAGTATAAATTTAAGTCAAAACGTATATGTAAAATGAGACAAAAAAAAAAAATACATTAAGGGTTGGAGAATTTTTGGCTTGGATTGATTCCTATCTTGTGGGAGAAGGATGAATACTTACAAAATAAAAATAAAAACCATATATATAAATTTTAATTTTTTTTTCCAAGGGAAATTTAAGAGATATATATATTTTTGTGTAGATGGGTGATTGGTGGGTTGGGAGAGCAAAGGGACTAGGGAGTCGCTATTTCTATTTGTTTTCAGCTGAGAAAATAAACGACCATCCATAGATAATGGCTTAAATTGTTAATTAAACGACTTGTGAAATGGAAATGCCAGTTTGCAAATGGAAAAGGATGGCAATTTTGCTGAAAGGGCTCTCTGAAGCAATACACGGGTGCCCTGTTTAATACATATAGTATTGTGGCCAATTCTAAGACACACGGTTGTGCATGTCTATTTAATACATGTACTATATAAATTCCAATTAGTGAATAATTAACCAAAAAGGCTTTGTATTATATATATTCATCAAGAAGCCAAATGATCTACTTGTTGATGAATCTTCCAAAAATTTTATTAAACGCGCAAATTGGAGTATACATTTATACTTACTGTTTTATCTATAAATTTATTAACATGAATTAATCACGCCATATATAATAAAGAAACTAGCTATGATATATAGTTCAAGTAAAAATAAAAAAAACAAACTATGATATATGGTTTTCGCATATTGGTCTCTGGGATTATTTATTGTTTGAGACTCGTGGGACAAGATGCACGGAGCAGGCTATAGAACTTTATCTAATCTTTGTAATTCTTTTTTTCTTTTTTCTTTTTTTATCTAAAAAAAGAATTATAAAGTTTGGGATAATTGCATTTTGATACTCTCTAGTTGCAAAAATAGGCAAAAACTACCTCAAGTTTTGAAGAAAAAAAAATCAAAAAGGAATTTGTAGTTTAGGCTAAATTATGTCTAAGTACTTTGGAATAACTAATTTTTTTTATAAAAAAATACCAAAAATTACCTTTGACTTTTAAATTAAAAATTATTTTAAAAATAATAATAAACCATTAAACATTTAAACAAATACAATTAAACATTCACCCTCACCCCCCACCCCTAACCTTCCTGCATCTTTCCCTCCACCTCCATATATATCCCTTATCTCTGCCAGAAAGCCAGCAACCTGCAACTCCGGCCACCTCTGCAAGCAAACCCATAGCCTTACAAAACTAGCAAGCAAGTAATTTCATCTCCTCCATCTGTTTAACAAGGGATATAATTCCAGAAAAATCAATCATTTCCCAATATCAAAACTCAAAACCAATTAATCCATAATCTTCAACCTACAAATTCTTAAAAAAAAACAACAAAACTACTAAAACCAGAAAAAATTAGGGTGGAGCTCATGGGCCTGGAGTTCATTTTAACATGCGGATTCCATTTTATCTTGTAAAACACCAATACAAGCTATAATCAATGAAAACTCAAATTCGAACTCAACAAATTTTCAGAAACTCAAATCATAAAAACACAAACTTAAACCCAAAATCAAAAATGGAAAATGTAATTCGTCAAAGCCCTACCTTTTCTTGCCCGACAAGTGATTCAAACTAACCCTAATGCTCGATTGCAATTTTTTTGAATCTTCTTAGGGCTCGTGAGAGTAGTTTCAGAGAGAATACTAGAGCAACGCTTGGATTTTTTTCAATTGATTTAGGTTCCTCTTTTTGTTTTTTGTTTTTTGAACATTAGCGATTTTGAAATTTGGGTGTGCGATTTTGGGGAGTTGATATCCACTAGAGGATTCTATCAGTGGAAAGGTGGATGATGGGTAGGTTGGAGTCGCGAATGGTGGCTAGATTTGTGGAGGTGACCGAAGTTGCAGATTTTGGTCTGGGAGTTTGGATCTGGAGAGGTGAGGCTCTTGGAGGGTGAGAGTAGAGGTGTTGGGGTTGTTGACTAGCGAGAGGCTAGATGGCACAACCCTCCCTATCATTGCAGAAGGGTGAGAGTGGAGGTGTTAGGTTTGGATTTACAGAGACAGATCGATGAAGAAGAAGAGACTC
>WUAT03197138.1:0-11690 GCA_010015005.3 Ulmus americana | reverse complement strand
TCGAGGGGCTCGTGAGCTTCATGTAGGAACCATTGTCGACAAGCTTGGGATTGCCGAAGAGGGAAATTTCAAATTCGAAATTAGGGGGTTTTGTTAGTTGTAGTGCCCGGATTTGGTCCAGGGTGCAAAATAGTAAATGTCCCGTTTAGAGCACTGGAAGTAAGGTTTTTGAAGTCTTCGGTCCAAAGGCTATTCATTGAAAAGCCTTCGGCGAAAGGTCTCCGGTCCGAAGACAATCCATCGAAAAGCCTTCGGCGAAAGGTCTCCAGTCCAAAGATATTCTATCGGAAAGACTTCTACGGAAGGTTTCCGGAAGCACAGGAGCTGCCGAAGACTAATAATAATGACGTCATGAGTCGTGAGAGAACACGGTTTTCCTATCAACCTGTTACACGTATTGTGAACGTAGTGAGTCATTATGTGTTAAAGGAATACTATCGGATAAGATGTAACCATAGTAGAATTACTGAAATACCCATGTATTTGCCTATAAATAGAGGCACAGCAAATGTATAAGGACGGTTGAAAAATTGCTCAAGAAGTAAAGAGAAAACCAGCAACATTTTATCATCTAATTGATTTGCAAACAAGGTATCTATTTTAAGGATCCTACTATATTTAAAGTATAATCTTAAGGGTCCAATAAACATGAGATGCTTTGTTTTTTATATCCTTTATTAATACTGAATGCTTCGATGTTCATTGCTTGCTTTTATATCTTATCATTCAAATGAAATATGAGCCTGTCACTATAAATACACCGTGAGCACACTAAATCCACATAAAATACACATTATTGAGATTCTGTATTGTTAAACCAGAATTGGACTTAACATTAGCAGTAGGGTTAAGATGAAGAAATGGGAATGGAAATTAGAGTTATGGAAGAGAAGAAGAGAACGAAGAAGAGGGAGGAACCAGAACTAACAATGGTGGATTTTGGGTAGTTTTGGGTGGCCAAGAGGATTTGGGTATGGGGTGTTGGGTGTTGGGTTTCACTAAGAATGGGATTTCACCCGGTGGGCGTTTGGGCCGGCTGGAGTCTAGGGGTTGTGGGGATGGGTTTGGTGAAAGGGATGGAGGGGTTTTGATATTAGTTTTTTTAGGATTTATTTTATTTAAAATAAATTTTTATTTTATAAATTATTTTTAATATAAAAATCAAAAGGTAATTTTGATATTTTTAGAAAAAGGGATTAGTTTAGGATAGTAAAACGTTATTTATGTAAATTAGACATCTTTTTTTGATATTTTTCAAAATCGGAAGTACTTTTCGAAATTTCGTCAAACTAGTACTAAAATGTAATTATCCCTATTATCCTTGTAATGAAATAACAAAACATGCTTCTTTATTATTATTATTTTTTCCCTTATTAGTAAAAAATTGCAATAACTATGTGCTTTCTTTTCCCTTTGTTCAAACACACCACAATACCTACATTTGGAAAGCTAGAACTACAAAAGACATACACGTATAGTCTCATCATTATTTGTTCGTTAATTATGTGTAGCAAAAGCAAGACTCGTGGTCAATTAGTGAGCTGCACAATGAAAGCTTAAAGAGAATAAGTTGGGTCTGCTTGAAAACATAGCCAAGTAGTCACTCACGCAACACAAAGATTGACGGCCAAGGAAAAGAAAAGAGAAGAAAAATAATGGAAACCAAGAAAAGGTTAAAGAAAAAAAGAACTTTTCCACCTTGGCCAACTCTAGCTATCATGTGGCATAGAGAATGCCTCACTTGGTACGAGATGAGCAAAATTTTCAACGTTGGTAGACAATCAAGTGTAAATTTTTTAAATTTTAATAACATTCACTATTTAACTATTAAATTTATTTCAAGTCAATTGTTACAAACTCAGTTGGTTCAAATAGTATAAAAAAGGAGAGATGTTATGCTCATGAACTAAACTGGCACCGGAAAACTCTTGGAGGGATTTTACGGAAGATTTCTTTGAAAGAGATATATTGAATAAAAATAAAATGAGAACGCATGAATTATATATATATAGTGACCTCAAATAAAGTCAATTTTAAGAATTGCGGTATTAAAACTTCAGTTAAATTCTAAGTTCTCAACTTTCTAGTTTTATTATTTTGCATGCAAATTTCGTTAAATTTTTTAGTTTGTCCCATCTAAAATTAAGAATTTACATTTATATGCCGGTTAAAATTTTAAATTTCTTTATTTTGTTTAACTTTTTTTTTTCTTTCTTTCTTAAATTTTAGTTCTGGTTCAATCTCTATTTATGTTCAAATATTGAGAACAATTAACTTATCGAAAAACTATTAAACTTATTTGATTTAGTTTCCACTACTCTTTTATGCTACAAAAGAGAGAAAAATTGATCTTCAATGGATGTTTGATATCTACATTACATCATAGCTCATCTTTGGAGGAACTATCTTAATTGAGCAAGAAATTAAAAGAGGTTCCCCAGTCACCACGCTACCAACCCTTGTAAATTTCCTATCCTTTTCGTCAGCATGAACCATGAAGGACGAAGTTGATATGTATTAAGTCTCCAACTTTTTAAACAGAAGAAAAAAAAAAAGAAAAAAACAAACGATTTGTCCTTTGATGATGTGATAAGTATTGGCGAACAGAGGCGTCCGACAACGGAATCCCAGTCACTGTAGGGTCTTAAGGAATATAATATATCTCAACAACACTAGTTCGTTCTAGTCGATGTGATATAAACAAATAAAAATAAATAAAAACGTTTTGTATGAAGAACGGAAAGGAGTGGGATTTTCAGGTGATTTTCAACTATGAGGAAAGAAAAAAAAAAAAGATTTAAAAAAGTAATAAAAAGATAACGCATGTCTTAAAAAGAACATGCCAGCCACTAATGGGTATTTTTTTTATTTGCAATTTTCACTCTTTTCACATTTGAGAGTTGAGTATTGTTTAAGAGAAGACAGAAGAGAATCCAATTCCTAGTTATTTTATCGTGTTTACACCGCCTCCTATTGTAGTCTTTGCTTTAACAAAAGTAACTTACCAGGTGTAATTGTTAGGCATTTTATTTATCCGGTACTTCTCTTTTAAGGAAACGAACAGTATTAAGGGAATATCAAGTGAATGCGGCTTCTAATCGGGTGGAACCTTTCATATACGGGTCCGGTCCCAAGGAATCGGCCAGCAAAAGTTATGGACCAAATCGCGTTATATTGTCTTGAGATGCATCTCGCCCAAATAGATACCTTTAGTTTGACATCTTCGACGCCATCATACTTTTTATCCCCAGCTTTGAGTTGCTCGTGTCGGGACGAGTCAATGATATTTTGGGACTGTTTGGTTCAGTATATCGCAGTATACAGAATAGAACAGACAAAATAGAGTATACAGAACAGAGATTGCTGTTTGGTTCAGAGTATATGGAACAGAGTATATCAAATAAATAATTTTTAAATTTTTTTTTTAAATTTTTATTTTCAAAATATTCAAAATTATTAGTGGGCCTATTGAGGCAAGTCCAAACAAATATGGTATAAGTTATACTTAAACACAGAGAGCATATTTGAATAGTAGGAGTATATGGTATAGGGTATATGGGATAGAGGGAGGCAAACGGGCATACCAAGAGCAGAGTATACCGTATAGGGAACAGAGTATACAGAACAGCGAAACAAACGGCCACTACTATATTCCCTTGAAGTCAGAAAACACATTCCAGCCTCTGTCTTTTGTTTTTTTTCTTCCAATGGTCCAGCCTCTGTATCTTAGACACATTATAATTAATAATTTAATTTTGATTCATTTTTTATGTCTCGTTATCCACTTTTCTACTCTGAATATGTTACTATTTAGTGCCAGCAGAGTCTTCACTATTGTCATTCTTCAACATTTGCGATTACATTATTGAAGGCGTGTATATATATTTGTGTTTACGTAAATGTTTTCTCCATGAACAGAACTGATTAAATAGTTTTGGATTTTTTTTTTCACGAGTTTTGGTCATATTTGGTGGCTCATTTCTGTGTTTTACTTACATGAGAAAAATGTATGTCTTTATTCCAGGATTCAGCCAGTCAAACTTCAAATGTTGCACTGAAGGAAAGTGATAATTCTAGGAGTACAGTTGACGTTCAAAAAACTGAGTTGGCTTCTGAAAATTCTCCAAGATTTAATGGTTCTCTTACTGAATCTGTAGATAAAAGTCCTGGTTCATGTTCTACAGCAGAATCTACAACCATTAATTCTTTGCTAGATAATACTGGATCTACAAGTTCCACGCATTTAAGTACTGATGATGGTCTCACTACCAAAAAAAATACTGATGGTCTTGTTGAGTCTGGGACAGATGAAAGTGCAACATCAACCAGTGGTTCTCCGTGGTACGAGCTAAGGAAGGATGCCACAACATTTGTTTCACAAACCCTTCAGAAAGGACGCAAGAACCTTTGGCAACTCACTACTAGTCGTGTATCAGTGTTACTTTCTTCTTCTGCTGTTTGTTCTGCGAGCATTCACCAATTTTTGAAAAACTATGAAGATCTCAGTGTCTTCATCTTGGCTGGGGAAGCATTTTGTGGAGTTGAAGCAGTTGAGTTTAGACAGAAGTTGAAGGTTGTTTGTGAAAATTATTTTATGGCATTTCATCGGCAGAATATATATGTAAGTTGACCTTTTCTCTTTCTTGATGTTAATACAATTATCAAAGTAGTTAATACAAGTTTGCTACTGAGGCTCATGCATTGAAAAGTATCACTAAAGTATAAATTTAATCATTAGGTGGATAGTTAATTCAACTTATCCACTATCTCTAGTGTTTTAGCAGTCATAAACATCCAATTTTGAATTTTTCTTAAGCCATGAAACATCCAAATTATTATTTCTATTATTAATTTTGTATTTTGAAATTTATTATGTAACTGATTTCCTTTCTTTTAATTACTATCTAGTATCTATGACTTGATGAAAAGTTCCTATTAGACATGAAAACACATCAACGTTAATTTGCCATACTGGTCATGGTTGTGTCAATAAGATTATCATGTATTGTGAGTTTCTAATACAGTATTTACAAATATTACCCAAGTATTCCTGCCTTGTTGCAGCACTAGCAATTGATTTGTTCTACAATTCCTGATTCTAACTTTTTGTACAATGATGAGATGCTCATGCTCGTACAATCATAATTGACATTTTTTTTTTTTTGCTTCTTTTAGGCGCTTAAAATGGTTTTGGAGCGAGAAAATTGGCTTGTATTGCCGCCAGATACAATACAAGTAATTAGTTTTGCTGGGCTGGTTGGTGATGGAGCTCCTCTACTTGTTTCATCCCGTGGCAACTCCACTCATGCCAGAGTTCTGCATTTTGACAAGTCTGTGAAATTGGTAGATACTGGTGCCAAGAAGAGCGGATTCTCTCACTGGGTTAAAAATGGAAACCCATTTTTGCTTAAACTGATACCTACTTCCAAAGAAGGTCAAAGTCCCAACCAACTTAGTGAAACAACTTGTAGTGAAGTTGACCATCTATATGATGATAAGTTCTCTCCAGGAACGAGTGATGCAAGTAATATAAATGGTACTGATTCTGGATTGGAAGAAGAAAATGAAGATCTACTTGCTGACTTTATTGATGAGGATAGTCAACTTCCAAGCCGAATTTCGAAACCTAAACTCCCTCGAAACCGTTCTTCGATTTTGAATGATGAAGAGTGTGCAGCTCAAACAGGATCATCCATTTGTCTTCTAAGGTGCCATGCTTTTCCCTTTTATGTTGGAGATATTGAAAGTTAAATTCATGTTATTCTTTGTGATGTATTTACCTGTATGTACATTAATACCCCAGGTCAATGGATAAGTATGCAAGGCTTACACAGAAGTTGGAAATAGTTCATGTTGAGTTTTTTAAGGTAAGTTCCTACTTCACAACAAACTGTTATGGCGTCTGTCTCCTTTGCTGTAATGCTTACAGATACAAGTGGTCAGTTGCTTTAATTTTCTCTAAATTGTTTTCCTGATTCAGTGTATTGTTGCAGGGAATATGCCAGTTATTTGAGGTATTCTTTTACTTTGTATTTGAAACATTTGGACAGCAAAACAATAGTTATGGTGGAAAAGGCTCAGTTGATTCTATAAATAGTGAGTGATCTTCTTGTTTTATTCTTCATCCTATTATACTTTTATCTGTCATTTACTCGCTATGTTCAGGTATTGGGTTCCTTTTTGTTTCTTCCTTTTGTGTGGTCAAGCATCTATGTTATCTGCAATGTAAGATTTCAGTTTGACCCAAGGCACGCTTAAAGATCTTATCTTTTTATACATGCAGATCGATTGAGGACGGCGTTATCAAGAATCACTCAGGATTGTGACCAATGGATAAAACCTTCATCCCCTTCAACTGCATCGTTTTCACATGCGGACATTACGCCTACAATTCCTCCCATTACAAACTTCGGTCATGCACCTGGAATATCTTTTGGTCTCAAGGTATGTATATCTTAAAACCAAAATAATAAGCAATGTAATTATGGGTCCTTGTCTGTGATCCTTATGGATGGAGAAGGAAATATTTCCTTTGTTCTCGTTTGGTTGATTTTCTTTGTATTATGTGTATACCTTGTTTTCATTAGATCCTCACCCTGAAGTTAAAGTTGTGATCTAGGGTAATTAGTATTGCAAAATGATAATCTTATGAAAAAAGAAATGCAAAATTCTATGTCACGTAGAATATAATTCAGGAGATTGTTTGAAACTCAAAAGGAAGCATCTTTAATTTGTCAAGTTGCATGCTTTTTTCCAGTGTAAGAAAATAAAAGAAAGGCTATCCAGTATGTCAATGTACATTGTAGTGCATCTCCGTTGCTGCAAATGCTTTCTTGCTTTCTTTAGATTTAGTGAACATGATTGGGATGTCAACTTGAGCACAATATATGTGAGCCTATAAATGAGATCACTGCTATGTTGCAGGAAAGATGTGCAGGTGCTGATACTATATCTCTTGTTGCTCACATGTTGCATAGATCTAAAGCTCATCTTCAGTCAATGGTTCATCAAAGTAATGCTGCCATAGTTGAAGATTTTTATTTACATCTGGTATGATTATCTATCATCTTCTTGAGCATTCTAGGTATAACATGATGATTTGAAGAGTACTAAAAATGATTTGACTGTATATTTATGTAACTCGTGTATAAATTTCCTTGGAATCAATGAATCAAGCCACTAGCTAGTTCACTTGTTAAGGTTTCTTACCATTACATTGGAGATCTGAATTTTAATCTTATAGGGATGAGTTGTCTTCTAAGGTTTCTTACTTTGAATTGCCCCTTCGATCTTTATTGAAATTAGGGTGTTTTTTTTTTTTTGTTTTCATGAAACAAGTTGCTGTCAATGATTGTGTGTGAATGGACTATACGTTTCCAGCTATGTCATATAACTATTTTTTTTGTATTTCTTTCTTAGTGTCATATAATTTAGTTGATTGAAAGGCTTAGGCAAATTATTAAGTCCGTGGTTTGTACTTGTATACTGTTTCTACCAGGTGGATGCTGTACCTGATCTAACAGAGCACATCCATAGGACTACTGCAAGACTACTGCTTCATATTAATGGGTAATATTGCAAATTAGGCTTGGGTTACTTCTCTATTAGGGTTTTTTTTTTAAATTATTATTATAAATAGGTAATCATTATGTACAGATCCTCTCATTGATTCCTTCTACGGTTGCTTTTAGCATCAAACATCAAGACATGCATTCTCAGGACAGTTTTTTGTTTTTCATTTATGTTATCTGAGCCTTTTTCTACTGTGTTCTTACATGCTATCTTAGTTATGATTACCATACTCTTTGAAAAGAGAAGTTCTAGAAAGATATGAAGTATTACCACTAAATCTTTGATGATATTATTGCTTTTTGCAGATATGTTGATCAGATTTCTAATGCAAAATGGGAAGTAAAAGAGCTTGGGATGGAACATAATGGGTTAGCTTCTTTGCAATTAAACTTTGATACATTATCAGTTTCATTTTCACAGTTTTATCTCAACACTTATTCAGCATCGGTCCCTGTGACATTTGGTCTCGGTATTTGCTAACAGTGGACGATAGGCCCTTCTCATGCCAACAAGGGTTTCCATACATTAAGCCATTAACATAATTTATTTTTAACTTTGCCTTGGTGTGCATGTCTGGGACTGGACTCATGTTTCAGCTCTCACAAATGTTGCTGGTTTTATACTGTTGATTGCAACTTCTTGGGATAGAGGAAAGTTGATGCTTGACGTTATTATGCTTGGATATGAGTAGTAGGCAGCCACACCATGTCAGATCGCACAGAAAAAGGAGAGATTAGATATCTTTAATTATGCTTTGACAAAAGGAGGAAAACATAGCCATTGAAATATTGCCCTTCTCAACCAGAATATATTTCACCTATTATTTTCATTTCAACCAATCAGAATTGAAAAGCCAAATAAATTATAAATGTTTTTGATAGGAAGTTATTGTGTTTTGATTTAACAATATTTGTAACCAACTTACATCAGCTCTTTTGGAAGCTGACGAAAACTAAGCACTATTGGGCCACACCTCAGCCAGACAACGTAAAACACTCCAAACGATCAGTTTTGTTTTGCCTGATCTCTTTAACATTATCTAAGTTCCCACAAGTTTTACTTTGAGAAGGCTGTTTAGATGGCAAAAGTAGAGTGTGTAACTCTGTATAAGACAGTTGCGGTAAAGAGATGGCTAGATAAGAATTCATATTGCAGTTATTTTTCTTATCCCTCATCTTTGTATGTCTGTTTCTTTACTCCCATTTTGGAACTATATAGAAGAGGTAGCATTATCATCCATTGGATGTGTTAATTTTTGTGTAAGTGTTCACATTTATTACTTGGCGAGTGTTTGACATGAGTTGTTTATGTAATAGTTACGTTGATTTGTTATTGGGAGAATTTAAGCACTACAAGACAAGGGTGGCTCATGGCGGAATTCGAAAGGAGGTAATGTTTAATTGTAGTTATTTTTGCTCCTGAATTTTATTAGGTTCAGCCTTTTCTTTTTCTCTTGTTTTAAGAAAAACAGGCAATTTTGCTAATGAGAATGAAGGAATAGAGAGCCAAAAACTCTAGAACATCCCATCCAGCCAAATACTTTCATAAAAAACTAGAGATGAAGGAGAAGAGAGCAATTTTTTTCTCAAAGGAGGTCCAATGTTGATATCTTTGGCCTCTCATAGTTCATAAATTAGTTTCAATCATTAAAACTTGAATGTTCAGACATTGCTCCTGAACTATCTTTACATGTGGTTACATTCCAACACTTAAGCTGTTATTCTTTTATTGTAGGCTCAAGATCTCCTCTTAGAATATGGACTTGAAATCGTCGCTGAAACACTCATTGAGGGTCTATCACGTGTGAAGCGGTGTTCTGATGAAGGACGAGCTCTCATGTCATTGGATCTTCAGGTTCTTATTGAACGTGACTGAATATGCTAATCTTAAAACTCCTCATTTCTTTCACCTCTTTTGCAGCATGTTTACATTTTAGGACTCCTGGTTTTTCTTCTTTTCAGGTTTTAATCAATGGCCTACAGCATTTTGTCACTGTAAATGTGAAGCCAAAGTTACAATTAGTAGAAACCTTCATAAAGGTAAGTTCACGACTAGTCTTACGATGCACTGATGATAAAAATAAGTACTATGGTAAAATTAGAGGATATTTCAGCCAAAAAAAAAAGGGTTCCCTTAATGATTGCTAATTGTCTTTTCCTCATTTCCCTTTTAAAACAGGCTTACTACCTTCCTGAAACTGAATACGTGCACTGGTCTCGTGCCCACCCGGTAAGAAATTGCGTGCTTGCCAACGTACTAAGAATACTTCTAAATTCTCGTGATTATCACATGCAATGAAGCTGAAAATACCTCTTTCCTATGCAGGAATACACAAAAAATCAAATCGTTGGGTTGGTCAACCTCGTGGCCTCGATGAAAGGCTGGAAGAGAAAAACAAGGTTGGAGATCTTGGAAAAGATCGAATGAGGCATTTGCATGTAGCTCCTGAATTCTTTCTTATCTGTATAAGGTTTCAGAAAGATAAAATCTCACATGATGGTTTTCCCTAAATTCTTTTGAGCTAAAATTTTATTCCTGTACCCTTTTTTCGCCCGGTTCTTGTCGTTGAGGTTTTGTATATTTGACGATATTTTGATCTCCCTGAATTGTGCTAGTGTAGATCACAAGGTTGTACATCTTTTTATTGTCCGAGTTGTAGAATATGGATATGGTCATCCCTTGGGGGAACATCAATATGTAATTTCGGATCATACAATGCTGAAATAATAGTGGTATATATCCGAGGAGAATGAAAGGTTAGATTTGAGAGTTTTACACCTCAGCAAAGCAAGATGAATGATATAATTAATAAGTTTTATTATTATTAATATTCTACTTCATAATTCGAGATGATTGTAATTTGTAATGAGTTAAAAATAATACAAAATTTGATATGAGTATCAGTTTATCTCTCCCCTTTGTAGTGTGTTATGATTAAGGTATTTAACGGATTTATTGTCCATTAAAATAATAATAATAAAAAAAGATATTCCAATATCAATCACTAATTTATATGCATAAATCTAAAGAATAGAAATGTTACTTTATCCATTCAAAAAAAAATGTTACTTTATTGTGAGTGAATATTTGATTTTGCAAAATGTTACCCAAAAATCATTATTTAAGTACAAAAATGGGGAAAGTAATGTTCAATTAAGGTGCAAAATAAAATTAAAAATTCTTTGAAATAAAAAAATAAAAGAAAAATTGGAGAAGCTTGTGATCCATGGAGATAAATGTGCATCATTATTGGGTTGTTGCTTTGTTGATTTAAGTCGTCTTCTGTTGTGTACCTTGTCAGTTTCTCACCAATCCCTTTCCTTTTCCCTTTTTGTAATGCTACCCTCGTCATAAAGCTACCTGCAAATCGTTTGCGTAAGAAAACAAAAAATTAATAATATATTGAAAATTAAATACATTAAAAAAAATAAAAATAAAAAAGTTGGACAGTTTCTTAAATCTATTTTTTATTACCAAGAGGTTGAACACTATTTTGTAGGGGTGACCAAGACTGGTCATTGTTGGAACAAAGAGATGTCTGTTCTTGTGTATTTTAGAAGACAAAATTAATGGAGATGATCAACTACTGCAACAAAGTCTACCACCTTATCTCTAGGCTAATAATTTATCCAAACAATAGCTTTTTAGTTTTTAGCTTGAGATTTCTATAGTTTTTAGTATTTTTAAATATTTTTGTATGCGATTTTTAATTTTTTGTATTTTTCTCTCTCAAATTTTTTTAAATCTATACATTTTGTCTGTCTAAAAAAATTTAGTATGGTCGCTGAAATAAATTATGGCTTCGTTTCTGCATGACACAAATGTTGATATACCTATAAACTATATTGCTAGCTAAACAATGATGATGAATAAATTTGTTATTACAACATGTTGTAGACCTAATTCAAAATTTTTTTTTTTATCATATTTTATTTTTTAAAATTTTTCAAAAATTATTTTTTTCTTTATTCTAATTATTATCTTATTCTATTATATCATGTGGATCCCACCACATTTTATATCATTATACTTTATTTTATTATCCAATTTGGTAAGATGAGCATCTCCAAAGGCACTAACCATTTGATGTAATTAGCCAATTTGTCTAGTGATGTGAT
>WUAT03197027.1:0-11693 GCA_010015005.3 Ulmus americana | reverse complement strand
GAATATACTTGAATAGTAAGAGCATATGATATAGGGTATATGAAACGTTGAAAGGCAAATGGGCATATCAAAAGCTGCTATAAAAAAAAATAATAAAGTATAATAGGGGACCCTATAAGGGAATCCTCATCCCCGTTCCCGGATAAGTTAATAGGGGATAGATGCGGGTATGATAAACCTAATGAGTTGTGGGGCCGGGGATGGTATTGGTAAAAATTTCCGTCTCCGGCCCCGTTTACATCCCTAGGTGTAGCATTGTTCAAATTGCCAGCAGTCTGTGTTAAATGATGACTAGCTCCTGAGTCTAAGTACTAAGCATTATCTCCCACTGTGCTTGGTGAAGAAACCATAGCTAATATAGTTCATTGTGAATTAGTAGTAGCAGTGTTTCCCTTAACCTGACCTCCTTGAAAGGAAATATCAAAACAATGGTAACATGTATGGACAGTGTGCCCAAACTTGCCAACATAACTAACACTGTGGTTTATTATTTGAGTTGAAATTGTTGTTTCCTCTTCCTTGTCCATTACATCCACCTCTTTAACGACCACGAGTATAAGAGTTCTGAAAACCACTCCCTTGGCCTGAGTATTGACCTCGACCTCCATTGTACCTTCTACCTCCTCCACCTCTGTTTTGAGAATAAGCATAGTTTGCCGTCATCCTTGATGCTTCTGCAACAAAGTTTTGTTGTTCCAATCGGTGCTCAAAAGACAAGAGCATACTTTGAATAGTCTCAAGAGAGACTCTATCATCTCGTGTGTTAATTGTAGTTACAAAGACATTGTAATATGCTCCAATACTTACAAAGAGGTTCATAATCTGATCTTGCTCAGAAACTGGTTCTCCAATGGCAGTAAGACTATCTACGATTCCTTTAATCTTCATCAAATAATTGATCATCGACATTGAGCCTTTCTTCGTGGTTTGCAACTCAAGGCAAAATTGCATAACTTTGGCTCGTGAAGTAGAAGCAAAGATCTTCTTAAGTGTTGTCCAAGCAGAGTGAGAAGTTGAATGTTCGATGATTTGAGTCATTACTTCTCGTGTAAGAGATGAATAGATCCAACCTAGGATCATCCGATCTTGATGCCTCTAAGCCACAAATTCTAGATTAATTGATCTAGTGCTTAGAATTCGAGAAGGACACACAGAATTTCCTTCGATAAAATCTTCAAATCCATTCACAAAACTAACATTATCCATTTGCAATTTCCATAATACATAATTCGATCGATCCAGCTTTACGGAAAGAGAGTGATTGATCATCGCAACACTCGATCCAAGAGTCGATGAAGAAAAAGTCGTGGTTGGATCACAAGAAACATGATTGGATCGCGAGAAAATAAGAGAGAAAAACTCAAAGCTCTAATACCATCACAAACTTTGTAAAGTGAAGGAAAAATTTTATTCTCGTTAGTGAGAGATTAGAGAGTAAAACTAATAAATATGCTTGAAAGAGTATTACAATAAGACAGTTAGATTACAACTGTAAAACAGCCTATATAACAAACTCTAACAAGAGTAACTTTTACATAACTACATCTACTTCTAAGTTGTTGCTAACAACTTGTAAGGCAGTCTTCTGCTTATCAAAACAAAAACATCACAAAAATTGTAATAAAACAAAAATTAAAGTGATAAAATAATAAGGGCACATGCTATATAGTAGGAAAATCAATTTAGGTGCAAAAATACAATTAGCTCCTTTACTAAGTGCATTTACTAATCATCTCAGCCACTAATATGTAAGGGAATTCTGTTTTGCATTTGAATAAAGCAAAATTCTATTACATTAACTTATTTACCTAGAAACCCCACTTGACCACCTAAATTACTTTACACGTAATCAGGTGTGTTCATAGGATCACATTACTCAGACTATACAAAAATCCTAAGTTTTCCTTGATTCTGAAATATTAAGGCCAAACCAAGAAACATAGGACCAAGATGGCTCCCAACTCTTCCTTCTATTGTTATTCTTCCATGCTTTACTTGCCAGTAGACTTGGCCACATCTACATATATGATTAACTACTAATTAGTGAAGTAAAACGTTGTGATAAATAAAGACCTTAAAAGGACATCTATAATTCCTTTGGAATCAATCTTGTTTACTCAACCCCATTAAAAATAGAGATCGGAATAATGAAATTGAGAATGAGGAATGAGGAATGAGAATGCCAATTTCACCTCCCCCGCTTGGTTGACTCCCAATCCTTGGGACTGGGACTCTCGTACCTTGTCAATCCTAACCCGGCAAGTTAACAGGACATCGGAGTGTACCTGGCATTGTACAAGTCTGCGAAAGACATTACTTCTCCATTTTTAGAGAGTTAAGCAACCAGTTGTTGAACTCTTCAATGATCGATGTTAGGAGGTGGCAGTTTCCAGAAATTCCAGGTATTGTAGTCTTCCTGTAATCAATGGTGGCCAATGGCAATGAGTCATTCCAATGAACAAAAGTATAAAAACCGAAAATTTAGAGACGTAAATAAGTTAGCAAGGATGTGATGAATTAGAATGAGATATCCAGGAGATGTCAGAGGGAGTGCGCATTTGTAATGGAAAACAGGCCAATAGTACAACAAATTTTAAAACGCAAAGCAGTAATGTAACCTGCTCGGACGAGGACGAGGTGGTGGATGGAAACATGCCATGGACAAGAACATGAAGGGACTTGTATGACTTTGTGTCAATGCGACGATTTACAGCAATCTCTCCCTACAAGGTTAAAATGTCAGAATAGTTTCATTATAAAATTAGAAACATTTCGAGTGCTGCTTACTTAACATAAAGTATTACCTTGGGATTAATAGTGAAGATTTTTCCTTTCGGGATTCCAACTTTAAGGTAGCTCATTTCATCGGTATCTCTGTTTCCAAAACCCGCATAGAATGGATTGCAATCAGAAGGAAACAACGACTTGATTTCCTGGTAAATACGAATTCAGAATTTAGTTACTAAAGGTGTAAGTTACTAGATAATATACTATACGGCATTCCCTTATAAGATAAAAGTCACTGGAAAGAAGAATGAGTTGACAATGTCACCATAATTACCAAATAGCCATAAACTAACCTCTAAGCATGCAATCTTGAACTCATGAGGAGCCCTTCTTATAACTAAGGGGAAAGAAAGAAGAAAAAAAAAAAGAGGATGTCTCAGTCCAGGCATTACCAAATTAGAAATTGTGAAGAACAATACAAATGCACATGTTACCTTCTCGATAAAGAGAGGGAAAGAGTCCATCAGGGGAAATAAGCACAGGCCCATCCGGTAAAGCCTTTCCATCCTACAAATAAAGGGAAAACTGATTAATTGACAAAAAAATCTCTAGTTTTCTCCAATTTCAATTCTTAAAACCATATTAAGATTTAATCACTAACCTCTTGTTTGGTTGGAGGGAGAAGTAGAAGGAGAGAAGGGGGTAAGAAAGGAAAATAGTGCGTAGTAATTTGATAGAAGAGATTGTTGAAAATAGTGAAAAACAAGAGAGATTCAAAATCAAACTAACACAAGATTCTAGTGTATCATCTAGCTTAGTCTATGACTCTTTGGTAGAGAAGATTTCCGGATGGAATAGAAAATAAAAGAGAACATTACATCCAGTGACAGTGACAGAGCCAAGATTTGTGGCTGGGGGGCTGAAAATAATAAAATCTACATATCTCTAATTTTAACCCAAAAAAAAATTTCTTTTGGGGGGCTATATGTAAAAAAATTGAAAATTTGGGCAAAAAGTATAAAACATAGCTCCATCACTGATTTTCCCTCCTTCCTATTTTCTCTCCTTCCTACCAAACAAAGCATAAGTCTTTATACCTTACCTGCTTAAGGTTGAATAGAAATTGTCGAGTGTGAAAGGCCTGTGAAATTGCACGAGCACTCAGAAAAAGCATTTGGTATCCATTTTCCTGAAATACATGAACAATAAACTTTTCCTATTGAGATTAAAAATCGCTCGTTGTCCATCAACAGTCCATAAAATATAAAATGTTGGGACCAGAATGTCAATTGCTTTTTTAACAAATATATCTCTTGCATCCAAAGCATGATGACTCTTAGAAAGTTAAAGCTGTAAAGCGGTGGAAATCCAAGAAATTATGAGGCCCAACATGTGGTGATCAAATAAACAAAACTAGAATGTGACTACAGTAGTAGGAATTCAGAACCACTTGCTCTAAAGTTTAAGCTATTAAGGCCGAGCATACATTAATTTGTATTCTAGGCGACACGTATGACATAATAAACAGGCCAATTTATGGGGTCACCGAAGCAACTTTTGACTGAACAAGTGGGGCTATAAATATGGACAGGCGTATTTGACGGTGTTAAGCCAAACAACCAAAGCTTTTATCATGCGGAGTTAGAAGGGATTGATGCAAAGCAAAATTTGAAATATGAAGCAATTCAAATACGTATACACAGTTCATCAAACCTTAATAGATGAAAACAAATGTGCAACTCCTGTTTGTGACCAATCTACTCCAACCAAGGGCATGAACTGACCCAGAACATCTGACCTGTTACAGCAGCAAAACAGAAGGGGGATAAGGCGAGTTAAAAAATACTGCATTGAACAAAGAGAACGCTAGGAAAGGAAACTGATTGTTGAAAAAGCCTACCTTTCATGGTTTTCATATGTGAAAATTAACAAACTAAAGGCAAGGACAAAAACTACTTCCTAACTCTGTTTAGTTATGTAATCTGCAATCTGTCTTAATATTTGAAACAGAATAAATTTGCAATTTTAACTAACACTATATAATACAGACAAACCGTACTCATTATATAATATACTGAATTAGAAAATTATCTTTTGAATTAAAAAGGGAATGAAGTTACCTTGTAATTGTACCATCAACATCTGAGATTACTATTCGAGTGTACCATTTCCACAGATAAATTCTAGCATCAACCTGTTTAGCAACATAACCATGTGTCAGCACAAGAAAGAGCATGAAGAAAAGAAAAATAAAAATTTATTTGGTTGAGAAAATTAATTAAATAAGTGTTTAGGTGAGAGAGAAAAAAGGGGCAGGGAGAAGACTAGTAAAACCACAACAATTTACCTGCTGCTTCCCCAGCATCGGAGTCAAGAATGTGAAGGTTACTATATTCCTCCCTTCTTTCAGACTCAAGGATGCTAGCTGTTCTGATGTTGGACGGAGAGTCCTCACCATTTTCTTCCCTAGCTTTGCCTTTGGTTCAGGCATATCAGTACCTCTAACCTCGCCAAGTTTGGTCCCTGAAGCATTTTCAGCATCAGAATTTGTAGCATCGTGTAAAGTTGGTGGCATATCCTTCTGGGATCTTGATTTCCTGAAGGAGAAAGGCCATAGTCTCCAGCTTCCGTTAGGGGAAAGACGTGCATTTGATGGATCTCCTGAAATAATTTTCTCAACCGAGTCAATAACTATGGTGCTATTTGGTTTGCAATTCTACAATATTTTGAATAGAGTATTCTAAATAGAGTAATATTCTAAACAGAGTTTTTGTTTGGTTCAACATTCTGAACATAGTATTCTAAACAGAGTTTTTGTTTGGTTCAATATTCTACATAGTAAAACAGACTATTATTCTAAACAGAATATTATTCTAAACAGAGTTTTTGTTTAGTTCAGCAGTCTGAACAGAGTAAGAATAGAATATTTTGAATCGCAAACCAAACAAGGCCTATCTTTCCTTTTGATTCACAACAATTAATTCTGACAAGTCTATCATCTTTCATAGTCAGAGGACCCTGAGAAGTAAATTTCTCAAGATCCAGTTTTTTCGGCATCAAATGCCTAAGAAACAGCATCAGAGCGCATCCCTTTTGTAAAACAAGTGTTTGCCTAAAAAAAGGATAGAGCACAATGTTTACGTGATTTCTATAGTTTTCTGCTTAAAAAAGCTTCAAGAGCATTTTGCACTCCAAAAAAACAAAAAACAAAAATTTATTTTGCTTGATAGATCAACACCAGAGATTATCAACTACGGATAACACCAATTTCCAAGAGAATTGCAAATGATTTGACTAAACATGTATCACTTCTTGGATCCCATAGTAACAAATTGTGCACAATACAGGCTAAAATGAACTACAAGCTCTTAGCATGATAACATACAAGACTATAACCAAAGTTTCTTACCAATTGCAGCATTGGCTGGAACATCTTTGAGCTCCCCTGCCATCAATGCATCCTTGATATCCGATAGCTCTGTTGCTAGTTGTTGCCCTTTGTCTCCATCTAATTTCAAAGAAGTAGAGTCATCTCTGATTTGCATATTCCACTTCAAGGCTTCAGAATTTGAATCCAGTGAATGGCTGAGGCAATGAACATCATTTGCACCAAAACTGAGAGCGTGAGACCTCATAATTGGCAACGATTCTGCCACATGCTCAACTTGCTTACCAGCTACCTTTTGACTTTCTGCAATACCTATGGGACTCGATAATACCCCCATATTTCCTTCTGAGCTATCAGTTGATGGATTTTGTATTTCAGGAGAAAGATATGACTGATTACTTCCACCGATTGACTCATTTAACTCTTCAATGTCTTCTTGACTATACGAGGGACAATCCTCTGTATCTTGTACTTCAAAATTTGATTCTATTCTCTCAACCTCACCGATTTTAAACTCATCAATGTCTCCAAAAATGAATTCTTCCTCCTTGATACCAATCGATTGTGGTACATTTGAAGCTTCCATAGGAACTGAGCGGCTAGTAGACTCTGGAGAAGACAGTAGCTTGCTAGTGAAACCCTCATCCTTCGTATTTTTCTCATCTTGAAAAGGCTCAAGTGAATTGCTGAAACTGGAAGTAGTGAAGATGCTCTGTGACTCAACTTCTTCACTAGAACCTAGTATTGGATTCATATGGACCGTTTCAGTATGTGTTTCTGAAGCTATGGCTGGCTCTTCAAAGAGCACATTATAGTTACTACCGGATCCCTCAACTGGTTGTGGCTCCAACTCAAAATCTTCCGCAAGCTGCTCAGTAATTATATCCTGATGAGCAACTCTATATAACTCAAGTCTCAACAAATTTTAAATATACAATGCTAGTGTTAAGGTGTATAAAATGAGAACAATGTGCATCGAATCGAAAGAACAAAAGTAGTCAAGATGTAATTTTATTTCAAATTAAGGTCCGCAGCATCCTACCATCAAGTATCCTCATATAATTAAATCAGTTGCAAATCTTGATATCCGAAAGTAGTCGATTGTTCAAAAAAGATTTTTACTACAACAAAAGGTTCTGATAGAGAAATTACCTCAGATAGCGGATCAGTTCTTGCATGCAGAAGTTTAGCATGAACATGAAGTTTCCCACTTCCTCCAGAAGAAATGTAGAGTTTTTCATGAGTCTCATCTTTCTCTATCATTGAGCTCTCTGATGATTCACAATAACTAAAAGATTGAACTATCTCTGTTCTACCATCCTCGGATAAGGCACGACCTGGTAATGCAACACTTCTTCCATTGAAAACCTCCTCTTCATCACATGTTTTGCCAGGGCATGCCTCTTCCTCCACTGGAACTTGCAAATCAGTATTGGTGATCCCAGACACACCTCCCTTTGCATTCTCCTCACCCTCACTAACAACTACCGTAGATTCATCAATATTTTTGGAAACATCAGAAGCCACCTCACATTTACTCTCTGTAACACCTTCATTTGATGTGGAAGTCTCAGCATTTTCTTCTGAGGGCCTCAAACATGAAATTTTCAAAGTTGCTTCCTCAATATAACTCTCTAAGGCAGACTGAGAACCAACAGCCAATTGCTCATTACCATGTGTGGATGAGCCCCCAAGGCTTTCCTGAGACTGACCATCGGGCATATCAGGAGCTGAAAACTGGAGAGCATTATCTTTTTTGGGTTTCTTAATGGCAAGATTTGTAGACCACTGCACTTCCAAAAGGTTTGCAGCAAGCTCGGCTCGCTCCAGCGAAGCAGCTCTTCTCACATCATTATCTCCCATAAAATCATTCTCCTTCATTGAGCTCCTGCCGAAAACAAGCCCCAGTATTTTTGCTCGACGCGAAGTAGTCCTCGCTATAAGCTTCCCATTGCTCTTATCAATCTGATCGGTTTCCGTACTATCAACATCAAATGCGCAACTTTTCGACATATTAATCTGCCTCCTATTATCCTCTAATTGCCCTTCTGTTTCATCACCAGAAGAAGAAGAACAAGGATAAGATAAAGACTCCCCTTCTTCCACATCTACCTCTTTAAGAAAATAAGCCTCCCCTTTATGATCAAGAAACATATGGAAATTAGCTTCCTCTCCATTTACACATATGTTGACCACCTTCTCTTTTGTCTTCAAAACCCCTTGAAACTTCCCAAATCGGACATACCAAGGCGAAGATTTGAAGCTTCCATCTGGCTGCTGAACAACTATAATATCAACAGCACCACCAAAAGGATGAAAGGGGCCGGAGACGGTGTAAACGCCTCGGGAGATGTAGCTTCCAAGCCTCCCGACAGCATTCATCCTCAAATAACTAGATTTCTAACACTACCCAGCTCCCCAAAAATCTCAAAATCCCATCATAATTCCACAAAAACTGCTTCAGAGCTCAATTCTGAGAAGACCCAGATAGAAAGTCAGATTTAATAAACATCGGATCGATCAAAATTAAGAAACATTTGATTACCCCTTTTTTTAGCTCAAAACAATACCAATTACTTGAATTAGACAGAGACAAAATGGAACCCAATAAGACAAACAAATAAAAAACAAAGACCCAACAAAAATCAAATTAAGAAAGAAATAGGACATTAATCAAATACGAAAAACTGGGCAGAGAGACAACCACATTAAGGAGAAGTGTTTGCGTGGACGACACAAACCCGGAGAGAAGAAGGAACCGTCAAGATAGAACAGCGGTTGGCAATGAAGGCATATTCGGTCACAGTTATTCGAATGTGTCAAAAAATCCACATCATGTTATTATGTCTATTCTTAAAATAATAATGCACCAAATGGTCAACAAATTAAGAAACTTGGCTAACAGGTAAAAACAAATAGTAAAACAGACCTGAAACTGGAAGGGAGGCTGAAGGCCACCAGGCGAAGAGCCTACAGTTTCGTGATCTCTACAGGGGAGGAGGTTTTGCAGTGGTGTTTGTTTCCTTGGAAATATCGAGAGGGAGAAGATGGCGTGGCAATAGTGGGTCAGGGGAAGTTGGGAGTTGACACGTAAGCCTGGATGGTCGTTTATTTGATGGGAAAATGAGAAGTTAGGTGGGACAAGTTCATGGAATGGGACCCCAACCGCCATGGAAATTTAAAGCTCCTCTCCACTTGTCTGGAAATATATATCCAAAGACCGCTACGAACTTATATGATATTGTTGTGTTTTTTAATTGAAAAAATATATATTGTTATACACGTATATATATCTCTATAAATAATTTGTAGAATATCCCAGTAATGGATAGAGTTCAACTGGATAATAATAATAAAAATAATTTAATATTTTAAAAATTAAAAAATATTAAATCGGCTAAAATACTTTTAAAAAAATAGAGCACCCAGGTTCAAATGATTAAGACATGTCGAAGATTTTTCAAACCTAGCTCTAAGCACCCAAGTTTGATACGAATATATTGATAACCAAGAGGAACGTCTAACCGGAACCTTGAATTTTGCAAAGTTCAAATAAATGAGTTTTTTGTTGTGACCACGGCGACAGATAGGGCGATCGAAAATTTTGACCATGTATGCTTGAGTTTTGATTAAACGACTGAAAGAAAGATACAGAAAAGAAGCAATTTCCATTAATGGAATTTCAAAATTATAGGAGTCCAGAATTCATAAGTTGTTCGAGATACATGGAAATATTAAAAAACACGAAATTAAATGGCCGCACTTCCATAGTCCAAAGGATGGCTGGCTGCTAAGGCTGGAGGGTTGATGTCAGATGGAGCTTGGGGAATCTTTGTGGAAGTAGCAGTCACGGTAGTGGAAGATTGATCGATGGGGTCAATCCTGCATTCCGATAACAAATTACCAATGCTTGTGTAGTATTGTCTTACCAGGCTTGTCGTCATTTGAAAATGTAGTGGCTAGTTATCCATTGTACTTTTTGAATGCAAAAAGAATTTTATTATCACTTTTTTGCTCTTTTCATTAACAAAGTTAATCAGTTTGCTAATTATTAGAAAAATTAACAAAAAAACAAAACAAAACAAAACACAAGAAAAACATTTAAAATACCAAATTCAAAAAGGAAAAAGATGAATAGGAAGATTCTCTCACATATGTTCATTGGGATTCTTTCAAAAACCTCATCAATGGAAGGTTTTGATGACATTAATGGTCCTCATCAAAGCTCTGTCAACATTTTCTCTCATCTAAACCCTAACCTTCATCCACCTTCAGCTCCTCCTTTGCAACCATTTTGGTTATTTGTTGATCAGGAACCAGAGAAGAAGAAAGCCCCGACCCAGGCCTCAACCCCCCTCCCCCCTGTCGTCACCTTGGGCAATATAGCTGTCGTCTGCCACATATCCTTGCCGAAAAGAACCGCGAAAATCCCTCTTCCAAAAAACTCAATCACTGTTCATTTGAGATCTTCAAAATTCCATCTCCAAAACCCTCTAAACTAGATACGTTCTCATTATTTTATATGGATCTAGATCATTTGTTATGATTTAAGTCATGGATGTATGTGTTAAGCGATGGATCTGAGATTTATTTGAATGGCTTTCTTTTTTAACCTTGGATTTGGCTGGGTTGTTATTGAATTACTTGGATATGTGGTTAATTGGACTAGGTTCACGAATTTTTGGTGGATCTGGGTTTTTGTTTTAAAATCTGCGAACTATGTGAACCAGCTACACAGAGTTCACTAAAGACAGTCATTTATTTTGATTTAAGTCATGGCTATACGTGTTAAGTGATGAATCTGGGTTTTAATTGAATGTGTTTTTTTTTTTTTTTGAACCTTGGATTTGACTGGGTTGAAAAATTCTTGGTGGTTCTATGTTTTATTGAATGAGTTTTTTGTTTTGAACCTTGGATTTGACTGGGTTGTTGGCGAATTGCTTGGATATGTGGTTAATTTGACTGGGTTCACAAATACTGGTTGGATCTATTTTTTTTTAAATAATAATAAAAATATGCATACTGTGTGAACTAAATTCATAGAGTTCACAGAGTTTGAAGTTCTAATCCTTTAATTATCGTATTTTCTGCAGCAATGACAACTTTTCCTATGTGGATAAGTCATGGTAGTAATTTTGAGCGTAATTTGCAATATGTTGGTGGTAAATTGGTTGGAAAAATGACTCCGACTGTGGCGGGGTATGGTAACTTTGTGGATAATGATATGTTCGGTCTTGAAAATTGACTCTAATAAATCAATATTGCATATGACGTTCAACCCTGATATTAAATAAATGTTTGATTGGTATGATATAGTGAACGATGAGAGCCTATCAATTTTCCTTTGATATACTGCCCAAGACCCCAAAAAATACCACTTGTACATTTCTATTGGTGAAAAGACTAATAGTGTTCCATCTTTGCGGAGTAATAAGGAGTCTATGAAGGTTAATGATGTGTTGTATGATGAAGACAACTTTGAGAAATTTTTTGTTAATGATTGTTGATCCAAGGATTCCATTCAAGGATTTCATTGTTGTTTTGATGTTTCCAAACATTGAGTAGAAAATAATATATG
>WUAT03196916.1:0-11694 GCA_010015005.3 Ulmus americana | reverse complement strand
GTAGTGTATGACAAAATATTAGTATTAATTACAAAATTAAAAAAATTAAAAACTAAAAAAAAAAAAATATAGGGGACCTGATGGGGACCTGGTCCCCTATAGGGGAATTCTCGTCCCCGTCCCTGGATAAATTAATAGGGGATGGAGGCGGGTATGGTAAACTTAATGGGTTGCGGGGTCGGGGATGGTATTGGCAAAAAACCCTGTCCCCGGCCTCGTTTACATCCGTACATCCACCATGCTCATGTACATTGAGGATACCTTCCGCTTGGCTTCCGAGCTGAATAACACACCCTCCAGAAAATCTATCATGGTGACCTTTACTCGGTCCCCTCTCTCCCGATGATACCTAGCCTTCGGCTCGTCTTTTTTTCTTTTTGCCTTTCTCAGCCTTCTTCTTCATCACCTTATTCGCTATCTCGGACATTTTTCGAAAACCACGGGCAAAGTCATCGAATTTAATGGTCTTGTTACCCTCGAAGTAAAGGTCGCGCAACCGATCACCCCACTTTGCGACTTGCTCGCAGGTTATGTCGACCTTGTCCGAGCAATGAAGTTTGGTAACAATGGTGAACTCCCGTAATGAAAACCGAACCGGTTTCCCCCACCATAAACCAAGGCTCGTTTCGTTTTGAGCACTTCATGCGTCTAAGCATGAGGAAATGGATGTATTGGCCCACAAAGGTGTTTTGTTTGGCATTTTTCTGCCTACCTTCCGTTTAATACATGTCCATATCAATAAAATGCCCGAAACAGGTTTTCCAAAAAATTTGGAGCTCCCAATCCTCGAGCTTCTCTTTTATCTCCCTCAACACCCCTAACTGATGCTTGATGGTAATTTTAGCCAAAAATTTGTTAGGGTCATCGAAGATCGAAGGATCGAGGTACGTTTTGAGCATCAAGAGTTGATGCAATTCATTGCTTAAATATACCTGAAAAAGTTACGCAAAATAAAAGAGAGTAAGCATTTAAGTGAACAAAAAAAAATTTACAATAGAAAATTTTGTTATGAGTGACTATATAGTCGTGGCGTGACTAAATCAGTCGAGGCTACTTACAGGAACCTTTAAAGGACTTGTTTGCAGCATCGACTGAGTCAGCGACTATATAGTCACTCTCTTTATTTTTACCACGACTCAATCTTAGTCGACCGCGACTGATGATTGAGTAATTTTTACTTAAATAGAGCGACTATATCATAGTTGGGACACGACTATATAGTCGCTCTATGAACATGTGTCGAGACTGCTATTGAAAAATAACAGACCAACTAAAAATTTATGAGACTGACTAAAAATTAGTGAAGCACGACTAAGATAGTCGCACCATATTTGTAGAGCAGGGAAACCCGTCATCCTCGATAAACCCATTTCCACAATCCGCTTTTTTGGCCAAAATTTGCCAGTTTTTCAAGTGATTCAGGCCAGATTTACATTCCTAAACTCTATTTCCCAATTTTTATGCCTTAAATCACGTAAAAATAAATAAATAAATAAATAATCTTACATTCCTCTGTTGCCGCATTGATGTTGGCAACCACCTAGGCAACAATGTCCTCCGTACTCACCGAGGTTTGGGTGACTGGAGCTTTGCGGGTGGCAGTTGTGGGTTGAGCTTCCATTTGGGGAGTTTGGGTTGGAGTTTGGGGGTCTTGGTCCGGGGTGGTGGCAACGATGGGTGAGTTTGGGGCTTAAGTTGAAGCAGGGTTCTTAGTTTCCATGGTGCTCGCCGGTGTATTGGTTGCCGGAAAACTCACAAAGGATTGAATGGTGATGGTTTGGAAAGGAAGAAGAAAGGGAAAGAGGAAGATGAGGAAGATAAATAGTTTTGGGTTTGGGGAGTTTTTTTGAAAAAATTAAACTTTTGGAGTTTTATTTTGTTTTAAAATAATAATAATTTTTTTAAAAAAATAAATAAATAAGTAATTACAGGTCTGAATAATGTTTTTTGGTTGATTTAATATTGCAATTTCTCAGAAGATTTTGTCACGTTAATTGGATAGAAATGAACCATTTTTTTGACCGACACTTGTCTAAGTGGATTACTCTCAATTATTGTTCTATGTGCAAAGCATAGCTAGTTCTATTTATTAATTTTGCTGCATATGTTTCCAATAAGATAATGTTTATGTTTTGTACAGGGCCAAAGTCTCATCATATTAGAATTTTTTTTTTCGAATAGTGGATTTCTCATTAAGAAGAAGAAATTTGCTGCATATCAGCAATTACAAGGTGATTGATACTATCTGGGATACCTATTGGCCAGGTTTGCTCATTATCAAGAGAAAGAGCCAACCTAGCCAAACTATGAGCAACATGATTACCCATTCGTTGAATATAAGTAAACTTAAACAACTGAAATTCGCTACAAATCTCATGAATGCTATCAAACACATAATTTATTTCCGACGCAATTGCGGTTTTCAGGTTGAGAGCTTTGATTACCTCCAAACAATCAGATTCCAGTATAACCGCTGAGTATCCCAATTGCTTGGCCAAGGAGGCGCCTCTTTCAATCGCCCAGCTTTCTGCTACAGCCACAGAAACCGAGGAGGATATAGGCGTTGCAGTTGATCCTAACACCTTGCCTGTGGAGTCACGGATTGTCGTTCCCAGTCCGAATTTCTTTTGCTTACTACACCACGCCGCATCAGAATTGATTTTCACCCAGCCAATAGATGGGGCTTGCCAAGGATTATTTGCCCCTTTCTTTGGTGAGACCTCTTTGCGAAAATTGGCATCCTGGAAGTCTGCTAAGTGTTGTTTTGCCCAGGAGTAACATGACTCATCATCTAACCACTTATGTTCGTGGATCCATTTATTACGTCGAAACCAGATCCGCCATAATAAAACACATAAGAATTCCAAATTTTCCAAAGGAAGACAATCGTTTGCAGTAAGTAAGAATTCTTTGAGATCACACTGAGGAGGAAGTTTAAACCTGGTGAAAGATTCACATAGAACCTTCAGAGACTCCAGAATTTTGCAACCCCAGAGTGCGTGGAGAGTTGTATCGTCAGTTTCGTTGCAAATCGGACATCTTTTTTGGGTTGGAACCCCATGTTTAGCCAGATTAGAAAAAGAAGGGATCCAGTTATGATATGCCTTCCATAAGAAGGTCCTAACCTTAGGAGGAATTCTTAAGCGCCAGAACTTCTTCCACCAGTATGAGTGAGATGAAGTGGAGGGTGAAGGAACACTCTTTCTTCTAGTAGCGAGCCAATATCCACTGCGAACTGTATAAAGCCCAGATTTGTCATAATGCCATATGATGGAGTCCGGTATCTTTCGCCTGGGACGAGGCAAACTGAGAATAGCCTCTGCCTCATCTGGATGGAACGATGCTCGGATAAGATCATAGTCCCACGAGCCCGAGGCGGTGATTAAGGAGCTGACCTTGGCATAATTTCCTAGGACTCGTGACGAGGAGATTTTGAACACTCCGTCGCGAGGTAACCAGCCATCATGGTAGATAAAAGTATCCTCCCCGGATCCAATTTTGCAACTAGATCCTTGCACATATAGCCCCCGACCCCATATAATACTGCGCCAGACAAAAGAAGATGAAGAGTTCACTTTGGTCTGCAGGAAGGAGGACTTGTAGAAATATAAGCCTTGTAACACACGAGAGACAAGAGAGGAGGGATGAGAATGAATCCTCCAAGCTTGTTTAGCTAAGAGTGCTTTATTAAACAATCTCAGATCTTTGAACCCCATACCTCCATCTGCTTTATGGACACACAACTTTTCCCACGTACACCAGTGCAATCTCTTTCTCTCTGGATCACCCCCCCACCAGAATTGAGCACATAACCGGTGAAGTTCTCTAATTAGAGAGATTGGAATTTTGAACAAATTCATAGCATAAGACGGGATAGCTTGGATAACCGCCTTAGAGAGGATTTCCCGACCTCCTGCAGAAAGCAATTTGGATTTCAAACCGCACAGTTTGTTCCAAGCTCTATCTTTAATACTGGAGAAGATGCCATGTTTGTTCTTCCCAGTGAAACAAGGCAGACCCAAATATTTCTCATGGCACCTGACCCCCGAGGTACCCAATATAGAGACCATACTAGCTGTTGCAACCTCTGAAAGATTAGGGCTAAAACAAACTGCCGATTTAAGTAGGTTCACCGCTTGCCCGGAGGCTGACGCATATAAGCTAAGGACCTCCTTCAGTGCTGTACAGGCTTCAGTCTTGGCCTCAATGAACAACAGGCTATCATCAGCAAATAAGAGATGAGAAATAGTAGGACCCCTTAGCCCACATTTTAACCCCTGAATTTTCCCAACCTGTTCATAGCAATGAAGAAGAGATGATAAGCCCTCTCCGCAGAGCAGAAATAGGTATGGTGAGAGAGGATCACCTTGGCGTAATCCCCTTGATGGAGTCAGGTTGCCGAATTTCTGACCATTAAATTGGAACGAATAGGAAACTGAAGAAATGCAAGCCATAATCTTTGTAGTCCACCCAGCTGAAAAACCAAGTTTCTCCATGACTTTCCTGATGAAAACCCACTCAACCCTGTCGTACGCTTTTTCCATATCTAATTTCAGGGCCATATAATTTTTCTTTGACTTCCTCCGCTTAATAGCATGGAGGCATTCGAAGCCGATGATCACATTGTCGGATATTAGACGGCCCGGGATAAAGGCACTTTGTTCTTCAGAGATAATGTGATCCATCACCTTCCTCAACCTATTAGCAAGCATTTTGGAGATGATTTTGTAGAGGACATTGCATAGGCTAATCGGTCGGAACTCTGTAATTCGAGTAGGATTCTTGATTTTAGGGAGCAATGTAATAATAGTCTCATTAATATTACCAAGCGGAAGCCCTTTGTTAGTGAAACCCAGGCAAGCCTCTGTTACTTCCTCTCCAACGACAGACCAAAAACTTTGATAGAAAATAGCAGACATCCCATCTGCTCCAGGACTTTTTGATGGTGCCATTTGGAATACAGCTTCTTTGACTTCCTCAGGCTCAAAAACTTGATCAAGTTGTTCATTCATCTAAGAAGTCACTTTCCTGTCAATGGTATCCAAGACCCAATCAAAATCGGCTGGTGAAGGAGCAGAAGAAGAGAACAAAGCCGCAAAGTAACTTTCTATGATTTGTGCCATACCAAGCTCAGAATCACACCATACCCCGTTTGAATCCAAAAGACCAGAAATATAATTTTTTTGTTTTCGAGCAGACGCTTTCTGGTGAAAGAACTTAGAGTTTCTGTCCCCGCATTTCAACCACGAATCTTTTGATCTCTGTCTCCAGTATCGTTCTTCCTTGTAACTGAGGGCACAGAGAGCTTTTTCCAGGCGTTGATGTTCCTTCCAGTTATGGTCAGAAAGGTGCTTATCAATACGATCGAATGCTGTTTTTGCCTTGTGCACCTGCAGCTTGAGCCTTCTGAAGCTTTCGAGATTCCACCTTTCTAAATCTGAAGCACACAACCGAAGCTTACCAGCTACCCCATCCAAACTATCTGTTCTACTACTACTCCAATGTTCTTTGATAATATTACTGCACCCGGTCTCTTCCACCCAAGCTTCTTCGAAATGGAACCTGCCCCTCTTCCAACTCTTACCAAGGGAGGAGAACTCATCTGCCCTGAGGAGTTCTACTAAAAGAGGACAATGATCGGAGCCCCTTAAATTTAGATGGTGGATACGAGAATTTGGGAAGAGATCCATCCACTCGCTGTTAGCAAGCATCCGATCCAACCTCTCTTGGACAAGACTAGTTGCCTTCCCTCTACACCAAGTAAATTTTGGACCTCGAAAGCCTAAGTCAGCCAGGCCACAATAGTTTAACGCTTCTCTGAAGTTACTCATAAGATAGTGGGCCCTTTCCACCCCGCCTTGTTTCTCATGCCTAAATAGTATTTCGTTCAGGTCACCCCCACAAACCCAAGGCAGCGAAGAGGAATCCCCCAATCTTTTCATAAGATTCCAGAACTGGGTTCTAAGGGAGGTATCCGAACTTCCATACAAGCCAGTGAACCGCCATTGCATTGAGTCATTAGAAGATACCCTGACATCGATGTGCCCTTTGGATCCGGAGAGGAGTTGGACATTAACGGTATCTGACCAGAGTAAGCAGAGACCACCACTCCTACCTTCTTTTTCCCACACAAGCATCCCAGAGAAACCCAATTTAATTTTAACGTACTCCAACTGAGGTTTTGAGCTCAAAGTCTCTGACAGAAACACCAGAAAGGGGCTATATTGCTGCACATAACCGTGCAAGATTTGGAATGTCCAGTCATTGCCCATCCCCTGGACATTCCAAACTAGTATATTCATGGCGTCCGGCGCTCCTGTGCCACAGGACGCGCCGATATCTCAAGTAAAAGAGCTCCATTGCCAACCGGTACTGGTAGAGCTTCCGAAGCTTCAGAGGTCGTTTCAATATTCTCTATACAGATTTTCTCATCTTTGCTGGTTCTAATTCTCCCCCTACTCTTTTTGCCTGAAAAAGTATAAGATCCTGCAAATAAATTCTTACGCTTGTTCGGTGGAGACAAATGACCCAACAGGAGAGACTTGCTAGGACTGATGGATAGCGGACCATGTTTGCTTTGTTTGCATTGCGGAGAACTGTGAACCTTCTTTTTTCTTCTCAGAGGAGGGGATGGATTAGGAGCTGGATTGGTTTGTGCTGAAAAACGGATGGGGTCACACTGGATATCCATGAAAGAACTGCCTACAGCATTGTCCACTAAGGATTGTCTGGGAGCTATGATTGTATCGGTTCCCTTTCCACTTGAGACTTTAGTTGACATATTAGGGCAGCTATACCCAAAAATGCCCCTGTTACTATCTCCCGCGTCGCCATGCTGAAGAAAAGTAGAAGAAGACAAATTAACCGACTGATCAAAAGTAGTGACATTTGGGATAGGATCCAAGGCTTTATCTGATTGTAACAGAAGGTGAATTCCTTTAATCATTAAAGGTGAAAAGCATTTAGTGGTGACTAAAGAAACAGAAACATCCACTAATTGGTGGGTCCCTCCCCCATGTGCTTAGCTAGGGTCACGTTCTTTTGCCTTGAGGAGCTAGCTTGCTTAAGTTGACCAAACTCCTTATTCATGTGGGAAGAAGGACTTTTGTGCCCAACCAGCTCATTGACATGAAGGCTGTCGGCAGGTAAGTTGGACTTGTCTGAACAGGTTGGGCCGGTTGAAAAACCTGTTGCCGGTGTCGGAGTGGTAGATGATCCCAGCGATGGGCCTCGGACGGTGGCTTCCGATTGAACCCCCGAGCTAGCCAAGAGAGTAGGGGTGGAAATAGCATGTGGATTCTGGATCTTCTCCGTCGATGGGAGAGCTTTGGCACATGTAGGACTAGGTACCGGGCCTGCGCTGTGCTTGTCGGCGTAAGTGACGTCCGGGCTGGACCTTGCCGAGGGAGAAATACTAGGCTGGAATCCCGCAGGCCATGGCGACGGGCATGATGGAGGCCCACTGGTTGATGGTACTCCTCTCACCCAATGTTGGCTTGGTCTTAAACCTTTAAAAGTTGCTTGGGATCGATCGCTGGACCGCTGCTGGTTTGAAGGCCGCGGGGCGCTTTGTGGGGTGATCTTTGCATGGCTTGAATTTGATATCGGACGTTGGTGATTATTACCAAATATAGGGGCTTGAGAGGCGCTCCCAGCACTAGGCCGCCGTCTCTTGTTCTGAGGTATATCCTCACTAGAAGGGGATGTTGGGGCTTTAATCCAAGCACCATATTTGAGCTTCAGAGCATCCCCTTGTAAGGCTCCTTTTTCTGGACATTCCATAAGCGGGTGCCCAAGGATGCCACAGTGAAAGCAGAGATCCGGGAGATATTCATACCTGATAAAATCGTAACAAGTTCTTTGTTTGAGCCCAACTGAACTTTCAGTATCCTTTTGAGGGGCTTCGAAATGTCGATGACCACCCGAACGCGAATAAAATTACCAAGACAAAGCCCATCTTGATTGCACTCAATCTCCTGCACATTTCCCACCATATTACCCAGGATAGTACCTACTGCTTTGCTCATGCAAAAAACTGGAATATTGTGTAGTTGGATCCAGAATGGAGCTGTGGAGAAACTCATCTTCGAATAATCTCCAACCCCCGTGGGTTCCTCCAAGACTAGTAGTTTATTCTGATAGCACCAGGGCCCTCCGGAGAGAACCCTCCTCTTATCTGCTGTGGAATGAAAATGGAAAACGAATTTATTGCTTCCAATAGCTTCCACTTCGAAGCGTTCCTTCGTCTTCCATATTCCTTTAATTCTCTGAATGAAAGCATCCCTCGCAATCGGACCCGTAGATAGGACGCATCCTACCAGCGATCTATCAATGCTGCATTCTCCCAGAGCTTGTAAGCCTGCTTCTATGTCAGGGGTGATAGATTCTTCTTCTTCCTCTAACGCCAAAGACGAGCATAAGGACGACAATTCCTCCGAGTCCATACTTTTATCAGAGTTGGACTAAGGAGTATCGCTGAATAGCCACCGACACTGTTCAACTCTAAGAAATCTAGAGAGAAAAGCTCCTCATATCGGGCTCATGACATTTCCTTTAAGTGGACATTTAAAAAAAGAGAATTTGTTTCTCTTGAGAGTTTTCTCCTTTTTTGTCGTGAGAGAGATGTTTCAACTAACCCAAGAGAGAGTGTAATTCTTGTACAATAGTGAAATTCTCCTAAATTTTCTCATTGTTTTTCCCCTAATTTGTTTGGGGGTTTTTCACGTAAAATATTTGTGTCTAGTTTTGATGTAATTGAATAAAGTCTTTCCAATTTTAGAGAAGTTTATAGCTGTTAGTATTTCCTTTCTAATTTAGGCTTGTTATAGGTGTATAAATAGCACCCAAGCCTATATTGTAAGATACTTTTTCTGATATTGAATAAAGATTTCTTCTCTATTTCTCTGTTTATCTCTCTATTCCTCTGCCTTCTCTCTACTTCTTTGCATCAAGTTTTTTCTCAATTTTCTCAATTTCACTTGGTTTGCGAGTCAACTTCGACCTATAATTTCCTAATAGTAAATGCCTTCAAAATTTTATTAATTTACTCTTTTTTTTAGGAAGCACTAAAGCAGGTTAAAGATTTTCAAAACACTAATAATCTAGTAGTTTAAGCCAAATTAAATTCTTGAAAATGATCATACACAAAAGGGTTCGAGTTACAGAAGGTTGAGAACTAGTTACCCATAGGCTTTCTTTATCTGCAATAACTTTAATTCATAATGTTACTGTGAATTACAAATTAGACTTCAAGTCAAGTAAGTAAACCCTTCTCTTTGAGGCTTTCAACAGTGTCCCTTAAACTCACTTCCAAATGGGTGAACTCAATACCCAAACTTTTTGCCTTCTCCTTCGATACTTGGTACTTTGGAACTGGAGGCCTGTCGTCTTCACATCTACCATCAAATGGGAAAACACAAATCTTATTGAAGTTGATCCAACATACAACACTCAAACTTCCCTCCCATTTTCAAACAAATACGAAAAGAAAATCAAACGCATATTGTCATGGGCTCAAAGTTGTATCTACTCCAAACTATTATAAACAGTGTATACCCTTATAATTAGAACATCCTTTCGTTAGAGTTGTTCAGTTGTATCCTTCGATCTAGAATACAGAGATAGAGTTTCCAAGTTGTAGTGAGAGAAAGAGTAAGCTCTAATTGGGTTACATAAACTTGGTGTTTCTAATTGTAAAAGGGGCTGGGATTTCTTTCTTGTATTTGGGGACAATCCTTGTTCTTTCTATGGTAAAGTGATTCAGATTGAGAGCGTACAAGCAACAATCATAGTGCGGAGAAGAGTCTATTTTGGCCGAAACTCGATAATGACTTGGTGTTCTTCTTTTGGTTTGGTTTCTTTGTGTTTTGATCTTGAGTATCTTTGTTGGGAAAGTTCTTATCCCAGCAGTGTGTAATAGAGGCAGAGCAATACCAAGTTCAAACACGTTAAATTTTATAAATCGAATTAGAAATCAAAATGGGGCTTAATTTCATTAACTAATTGTGACAATCAATACCATAAAAAATTGATAACTCACCTTTCAGGAAGGCTCAAAGTTGGGAAAAGTTCCCGCAAAATCCTGTGAACCTCAAAAATGTGCTTAACGTCTCCAACTAAACAATATCTTCCATTAGCCGAAGAAACTTCGAATGCTTGAATATGTGCCAATGCAACATCTCTAACATCAACAATGGGATAAACCACATTCGGAAAAGTTTTAACTCCTGCAATAGAAGGCCAAAAGAGTGCTTGTAAATAGTTTTAAGGAGCATTCTTTTCTTCTTCTTGTCATTTTATTGTCTAAAGTCTGCATCATATGATACAAATGCAAGTCCAGAAAATATACCATTTCTTTGATTCAGAATGACCAGCTCTACACTACCATTAAGAGTTGGCTGTAAGAGAGGACCAATTACAAACCCAGGATTTATGGAGACCAAATCAATCCCATTTTCTTTCGCAAATTTCCAAGCAACCTCCTCAGCTAAAGTTTTTGAAAGTTGATACCAAAACTAAGAAAAACGAATGTTTAGCTTCAAATTATCACAAAAGAAAGGATAATAAGCGTATATGTATGTTTACCTTGGACTTTTCACAAAAGCCTGGATCCGAAAACCATGTCTCATCAACTACCACATCAGGAGCCAGAGGTCTTTCATTGCGAATAACAGAAGACATAGAAGATGTTATTACCACTCTCTTTACGGACGAAACCTTTGCGCAGGACCTCAAAATACTAAGTGTTCCCTTCACCGCAGGGTCAATTACTTCCTTCTGAAATATTGTGAAAACTTGTATGAAACTTTTGAAGGAAAATCAGTTCTACAGGTAATAGAAGTGCGAAGTTTTAACCTGTGGGTCAACGGCTTTAACAAATAGAGGGGAAGCTGTATGGAAAACACCATCGCATCCATTAATGGCAGAATCAAAAGATCCTTCTTCCAATAAGCTTGCTTTGAAAAAATGAAGTCTTTCCTTTGCTCCATCAAGGGAAAGCAAGTGTTTTGTTTTCTTTGGATCATCTGAATTATCATATATCAATCAAAACCCAAAATTATTCAAAATTTGAAATCTGAAAGAGAAAAAAGAAACACTAACTTGGGTCACGAACAGTAGCTTTGATGGTGTATCCGCGTTCTAGTAAAAGCTTGACAAGCCATGAAGCTATGTAACCTGAAGCTCCTGTAACACAGACCACCTTCCCTTTGCCACTCATCATACTTTTCCTGATCTATCTCTCAGAAAAGACACAGCTCAAGAAGCTTAAATTATCACACCTTGTTTATATATTAGTAGTTGATTAAACTAAAATATATATTAGACACAACATCACCTTCGCAGGACGGCAGGACTAAGTCTAAATATTGAAGAAAAAAAAATTATATATATAAAAAAAAAAAGTTAGATAAGGTTAAAATGAAGCTATTTGTAGTTTGAACCATATATACTCCACTCCATGGTAACATAAAATACGACATGTCGTTTATACTGCACATGTAATTCCATTTAACATAAAAGTAAAAACGACATGGAGTTTCCATTAACAGAAAAGTGAAGAATGACATGTCGTTAGTTCCAACTTGTATGCAATTAAATATATATATATATATATATATATTTTGAAACTGATAACAACATTAATTGAAATTATACATGTCAAGGATTTGAGAACCAAACCAAACACCCCCAGTT